>WIPJ01000447.1:2061713-2085426 GCA_018155075.1 Cassiopea andromeda
GGGGGGGGGGAAGGAAGAGGGGTGTAAAGCAATAAATACAAGTTTCGTCTCTTAGCTCTTGACAGGGCTACCACGCTAGAATCGCTATTTCTCCTACACCGCATTTCCCCCATCTTCCTTACACCGCCTTTCAGTGAGATCTCTAAAAGAGAGAAGAGGGCATTTAAAGGTCATTTTATCATCATCTTCCTATATTAGAGATTGCAAAATGAAGAGGCAGGCACGAAATGAGTGCAGTATGTATGTCTTGTTAGGCAAAAGTGGACAGGCGGAGACAGGCAAAAATGTGTGTACATCCTTTATGGATGACCCCTAAGCAACTCATTTAGCAACTTCACCTTGATGTGTATGCATACAATCATTTGTCTCAAGATTCCCAATTTCTTGCCGATCCTCAATACTCTAAATTTTTTCATCTTTGAGCCCAAGATTGTTCATAAGTTATTCTTAAGTGCCAAAGGTGTAGCTTTACCCCAAAATCGACGCAAGGTCCAAATTTTGCTTTAAAATTAGGTGACTTAGAATCTTATCCAAAATATAGGGCGTCATTATGAAAAATCTGGGGAATTTCTTAGGAAAGCTATTGAGTTTTGGGATTTTTTTGTGCCTCAATTTGGGATTTTTTCTGACTATCATGGCAAAAGATGCAGTCACTTGCCTACGAAAGTCATTCAACCTAAATTTACCGACGAGATCACGGAAGGTTCGGGAGGTTGGGGTTGCTTCATCCTCCCACACTCCCTCCCCACTAGCTATGCCCTGCTGCTTTAAGACACCACTGACACAATATTTATTGCTTTCTTGAGCTCTTGCTTTGCATAGTGATGAAGTTAAACATTAATTTATATTTGACTTGCTAGGATTGAAAACCAAAAAAATTTGAAATATCAAGGCTCAGCAAGCTAGATCTTTCTTTACAAAAAGTGGATTTTAATTACTCTGCTGTTTTCAAGAAGGTTACCAAAAGTGCTGCATACCTTTTCTAGTCTTCTAATGGCGATTTTTGATTTTTCTATTCATTGTTTAGGTTTTCTTCTTGCTTCTGTGAGGGGTTGGTTAAACCCCACAACACCACAAACCGGCAATAGTCGTCAAGACAAACAAGCATGAACTTTTACACTATAGTCACAACATTTTTTACAACCAAAATCAACTGTTTTTCGACTATTTCTCTCTTTACTCTAACTTCTTAAAACTTCTAATTAAACGTTTATTTGCTCTACAGTGTAGAAGGGGGAAGGGGAGCTGGATAAGTATTGCTCATTTTATAGCTAAGCATACAAATAAAAATAGTTGAGGTCCTTCAGACTTCCACTAAATTAGTGGCTTCTCATGACAAAGTATAGTTATGAATTAGATAGGAGCGATCAGGGGGAAATGAAAGTAGTGTTAGATTTGATTATGAGCTACCCAGAACCCTATATTGCCCAATTCCTTCCCCTCAGCGCCTCTGGATGAGCTAATCAATTCTGAAAATGCTTACACTAGACAACATACTAACCGTTACGACACACAAAAATACTCAAGAAGTTCCGAAGAGCAGGCCACTCTCTCTATGATAGAGACAGAAAATTTAGGAGTGTATGGTTTTAGGTAGATAGAAGGTAGGGGGAAAGCAGTATACCAAGTGGGCATAAATTTTGGAATGGCAAGGAGACGGCTGAAATTTAGATTTATGACCCATAATGTCAATTTTGGATTATTTTTCACAATTTCTTGTCATCTATTGCATTTTGTCTGAAGTTGTTCTTATATTTTTCTGAAACTGGATTCTTGACATTTCAATGGAAGGCTTTGTATCCTAGTTTAATGTGATTTCTACATGTAAGATCTGTCTAACTTTTCTAGTTTTAGCGTAGAGAGGAAGAACTTTTCTTCCAGTTTGCTGATTAATTCCACAACGTTTCGGAGAAGTATTTCCTTTACTGGAGTCATCTATTTGCCAATATTGTTATTTGTATACAAGTTTCCTTTACTGAGGTTGTTTTGTTTTGCAATTACCGTAAGTTCTCTTTTTAGCCCCTCCTCTCAATTAAGCTCCCTCTCTCCTATAAGCCCCCCTTTTTGGACAAAGAAATTTATTAACCCCCCTAGAAAATATTGAATAATACCTCTCTTCTAAACCCCCTCTAGAAAATACTGAATAGCACCAAGCGTAAGTATACTTCATAGAAGTAAGTACACTAAGCTAGATCACGCTCCGTAAGCAATAGTTCTCAACTGGCCAAGAGCCAATGTCATCCATTTATTTACTGCGGCTCAGAACACTCTATCAACGGTTGCTGCATATCTTTTTAAATTTTATTGCTCTGCTGTGAGCTAATGATGCATAAGCTAAGCTATGTGAATATTGATCTCTATTTTCAAACAGCAACTATTTAGCAAACCAATGAAAATTTTCAAGAAATGTATTAAGCCCCCTTTCCAGTAAGCTACCCATTAGAGTCCTTCCTTGAAATCGATAAGCTCCCTGGGGAACTTAATAGAGAATTTACGGTAGTTGTGTTCAATGCAGCTCTCCTTGCTACGACCAAAAGTATCAAGCCCTATAAACAAGGAGTATCAACAATCTTAGCTATCTTGGGGAGAAATCTTTTTCATAATAAGTATTGTTATAGCTGTGAAGCAAAGTTTTGGACAAAGTATTTGAGTACGTAAAATTGCATCAGAAATTTCGCTCTATTAGTCTGATTTTGATTCTAATAATTTGTTAGGCTCCTTCAATCAGTTTGATCATGGAGTGCGCGTCTATGCCTTCATCTGTCTCTTATCTCTTTCTGATACTATTGACCCATTTCTTGTAATTGTCCTCCACATTGATCTGTCAGATGAAAATCTTTGCCATTAATTTGCATCAATGTTAACTTTTTCATATCGCTCTTTATTTGGTCTGTGTATCTTAACTTGGGACATCCAACTTTTTCCTCTTTCCCATCTCATACTCTACGTATAGTACTCTTATGTCCCGAATAAGCTTCCCAAGTATCCCAATTTCCAAAAGTATTCGCTTGCAGTGATATTTATCAGTATCTTTTGTATTTGTACTGGATGATGCACAGTTGCCAACAAAACTTCCAGCCCCCCCCCTTATTCTGACCCTCCGCTTATGTCATCTTGAGGATTTTCCCAGCCCCCCTGTTTATTAGGATCCCACCCGTTTATTCGGGACCTAAGAGCATCTGCTTAGGTAGCGTTGATCATTCATTCTTCGATGTGACCCAGCCATTTTAGCGTCTTCGTCTTGGTATCTATGCATTTGTGACCTGCCTTTTCAAGACCTCTAAATTTGTAGCTTCATCTTGCCATTTAATGCCAACGACTCTTCTAATCAAGCGTATTTAAATGCTTTGCAATACTTTCAATTGTTTACACCCCTGGAGGAGTAGCTGAAAGTTTATAAATTACAGTACCAGCTACTTTCAATTGCTAATGAAGCCCCTTTTTAATTCCTAGCAAGTTAATGAAACGTGCTTCTTCATGAAATCAGTAGTTCCAAATGTTCTCATATAGAGCTCCTCTTGAGCGTTCTCTGCATTCTTTTTGCTCTAAGTTTACATACCACTTTCCTTTTGCACCCAGCACAGTAGAATAGTCAAAAACATCGATTTCTGGTCTTGAAAATCAGTACCAGAAGTTTAGAATTTCATCAGAATCACCTATTGAGTTCACAATATTTTTGGTGACTATTTGAACGCAACACTACTCTCAAACAGGGCTGTAGAGGCTGAAATAGCCAGATGGTAGGACCAGCACTTTCCTTTTTTACATTCCACAACAGCAACATAACAGCTAAACTTACATATACTATAAAACGATATTCTGGAGAGCAATGCTTTTGACAGTGAAACAAGCCTATAACTAAATGTGTGCAATTGAAGTTATCAAATGTTTGAATGAAATTTCGCCACCTGATTATGAAAAATATTTTAAACGTTTAGATTAGCTCCAAAAGTTAAAATCTGAAGCAGGTAGAGAAACGCTTGCATTTTTGGGTGCAAAGATTTTCAACAAACGTTCGAACAATATGAAGACCGAGTATCAATCGTTAAATTGAAGACTGCCTGCAAAGATTTTAACTTTGACTTTTAGCATCTAACTTTTCCTTGGAACTTAATGTTGTTTGAAATTGTTAATTTGTATATAATTTGATCCAGCACAAAAATCTGACCGTTGCTCATGAAAATTGGCGTGGTCAAGTGACCACACCCATTCTAAAAATTAGAATAATGGGCAACCTCTAAGAAGCTACCATTAGTTAAAAGTATGTAATGTCATAGGTAGAAGCAATTGGATAAATGAGCTGTCATTTTTACGGCTGGGTACAGGAGTTGAAGACGTTTTTACACAAATGGAAAGATTTACTTACCCCATTCACTATATTCAATAATAGTTGAAGCCTTATTTTGAAATGCTGAAAAAAATTCATACCCGTTAAGTATTGCTAATTCTGTCATTCAATTAGGATCTTGAGAAAGCAAGAAAACAATTCAGGGAGAGCATATTTCTGAGTGAGGCAGCTGGAGATGAGTAGGAAGCTTCCATAACAGAGCAGAAGTGGGATCAGGGTGGAGCCCTTCAAAAATATTTAGAACCAACCTTTAGACAGCAAGAAAATTCCCTTTTCAAAATCAAAATACATCCTATCCTAGATAGGATAGGCTATCTATTGTATTTTGTCATGCACTAGCAAAAAGTGGAGGGTTTCAGTTCCCAGTCCCTCCCTCCAGCTTCAGCATGATTGGGATGTAAAAAAAGGGAAAGCAGAAAAAATAAAGGAGTTATGGAAGCATAAAAGTCTCTCTCATTGTTTCAAATAGCTTTTTTGCCTGCAAGCATTTATAAAGAGAAAGTTAGCTATTGTGTAAATTTATTCAGAAAATGCCCACAATTTGCACTTAGCATGTACAAATTATTTGTGGTAGGAACTTATTCAAGATCTTTTATACCCCACCATGAATTGGCAAGAAATTTTGATCAGCCCCAATGAAACAATGCAAAAAATTGATAACCCTCCAAAAACGCTTTCACCCTTTTACCCACAATCAAAGCAGCTGCTCTTTAAGGACTTATAAGAGTGCATAGCAGTTGTGAGAAATGAAGTCTTCTTTTCTATCCTGGAAAAAGTAACAATGCCTTGAGATTGTATTATGAATATGTCCATCTGAATGATTGAGCTGAAAACTTGTAATCTAGGGGGATTTTTAAAGATATTATTATTTTTCAAGCATCTATAGACTGGCTAAGAGACTTTGAAAGCGAGAGATGTGTAAAAGGAAGTCATATAAGTTACATTGGGTTCATACTTTTACAGATTTAAACTCATTAAACAATCCCATCTCAGTGATATGAAAATGAATGCTGTTGTACAAGAATATACAATGCTTTACAGTGGAAAGTCCTAAAAACGGCAACATCAAGAAAGTAAACCTGGAATTTTTACTAACTATGGACATAGCAAATACGATGTAGTGCAAATGTGTGCTTAAAGAACAAGTTACTAATGCATGACAACCATCAACAAAATCATACCATCTGCTAGGAAAATGTTGCACAGAGAGAAGAAAGCCAATGAGCAAAAGTAGCAACTCATCTATTGACAAAAGGAATTCAAAACTACACTGGAATGTTCTCATGATTATTTCAAAGTGTTTGTATTGAAAGGTACACTAGAGACGTCATCTGAAATAAACAGCATTGGTAGTCCATCTTTGAACTGGATGGGTACAATTTGGCTGACAAAATTACTTCATTAACTAAATTGGAAACTTTCAGAACTCCACATCATTTTCTACATTTCCAAGGGCATATATTGCATCTGCATAATTTAATTTTGAAGAAATATGAGTTTGAAATAAGGTTTTTAATTTCTTGCAGTGCCTTTCAAAGAACTTAAAAATTTACAGATAAAAAGAACTTCAAAAAGTTCCCACACCTTCACACTTCTTATTTTGCTTCACTGACAGGTGAGACAAGCATGCTATTTAAAAGGTGTTGCTAAGGGTTGAAAAGTCGTTGCTACTTCCTCATAATAAGACATTCTGTGATAGTTCCTATGATAGGAGTCAGTTTGTTGTAGTCATCATGCCTACTTGAGGATAAAAATAAAGATAGTGTTGCCTCATTACTTACACAAGAAACCTAGAAATTCGTAATGGTGGGTAGGCCTGAGAATAAATTACATAAATTACATAAATTACATAAATTACATAAATTACATAAATCTTCCAACTACACTGGTATACTAGTATACCGTCATATCTATCAACTGAGACTTCTTCAGTGCTTCTCTAAGCGAATGAGGTTATAAACAGTTAAACACCATGCTGATATAAACAGGATTTTCAGTACGTACTTCAAAGGCATATAGCTCCCAGGTTTTAGCTGTGGGGCGTTGCAGCAAGCCAAAATTATACCAATCTCCAGCACTTTGACAGGACTTCCCACGAAGTTTTGTATTCTCAACTGCTTCCTAACAGGTGCAAAGTAGGCCAGCTTTGCTTTTCAAGACATCACGTTGCAGCGAGCAGCCATTTTGCTAACATCATGAGACTACAGGCAGGAAACGCACCGTCGCTCCAGCCAAAATCAATATGCGTCTTTACAGGTTATGATTGGTGGAGGACAGAAATTTTGAATCCAACAGTTGCTTACCGTGGCTCCCGCCAAAATAGTATGCGTTTTCGGAGGCTATGATTGGTAGAGGACAACCATTTTGAACCAAACAGTCGCTTACCGAAGCTCCCGCCAAAATAATATGTGCTTCAGAGGCTATGATTGGTATAGGACAAAAATATTAAACCAACAGTTGCTCCCGCCACAAAAAGCATCGCACAACAGATGGACTACAGTTACCTCCGCTACATTTGCACAGGGCTCCTCAGAATCGGACCGTTGCTTGAGCGACGATTGCAACCCCCTGGATCCGCCACTGAGTTAAGCATTTACAGTAATGATATCTCATTTGTGGGCGTACCATCGGCCAATTCCGTCATGAGCTCATGTGTAGAACTCGCGGGAACACCCTCGTTCATATTTGATTGACGTAACATGTCTCACTTCAATGTGAAATATCCGGAGATTCGCTTAACTGAGTCAGTGGAAACAGGCGATAAAAGATATACTGAAATTGACTCTGTTTGGTGTTCCCATTAATACGCTATCCAAAAGATAAATTTTTCTCCGTATTCGCAAATATCTGGGTAAGTGGAAACGGGGTCTTAACTTCATTATTTCTAAGCTATTCATCATAATCATCCGTTCAACATAATATGTAATTTGTATGACCAATGAAACATGGTTTGTCCCAGAGCTCCATAAATTTTGATATCTTTATACCCCAGTTATTGTGTATCGATATTATATATTTTATCATTATTGTTGTATTTTTTGTTTAGAGTAGTAAGCCAGCCAAATGCAAATTACCTGACAGTGAGATTTGTATTTATAAAAGTAGTGATGTATTGATAAAAAATGAAGTTTGAAAAAAAATTTTATTAACGGTCACCAAAGGGACTCACCAGCTTTGGCTGTTTGTAGTATATGTAGCGTTAAGCAATAATAAATGTTGTTGAGCAGTATGTTATGTAGCTGTTGGGGAATGCGACAATAAAAATTGCTGGTCCTACTAGCCTACGCCCTTTGAATCTTAGGAGAGCGCCTTTTTGGTATTAAGATTGGTCCCTTCTAGACAGGAAATGTCTCGACTTTTTCTCTATTTTGCCTCCGTTTCACCTAGTTCCTTGGGGCTTGGGGGGTGCCTCTGAGAGGACTTCAGTTCTGGCGCGAACATTTAGGACCGGATGCCCTTCCTGACGTCACCAATGGTCTGAGGTGGGCCTCGAATCCAGGACCATGTTCGTCTGAGTTAAGTACTTTACCGCTAGGCCACGGCTGCTCCTAGACAGGAAATGTAAATTAGCTTAATGACATGTATGCGAGAGACTTCAATAGATCTGCTGTCCTTCTTTCCTCAAATTACTCAGGAAAGAGAAATGAGTTGAGCATATTCATTAGAAGTAGAAGGAGGCTAAGTCCCCAAGGCCCACTCCTCAACAGCCCAGAAAATCTCAAGTGCAATGCTCCAGTGAACAAACTCTCAATGTTTACCAGCTTTCAATTCACGACTTACTTTGCATTTCCTTGCAGGTCGCTGATGGAGGTCGATGTTTACAAAATGGAGATGCCAACAGTTGCATAAGCAAGAAATGCATTTGCAGCCATTGTGGCCAAAGAATGTCTGATGGATATCAATGCTCTGCAAACAGTGATTGTAGAAGTGGATGGTGCAATGGCGTTTTCACAATAGGTTGTCGAGGTGTTTGTAAATCAAAGACTCCTGATGGCCAGAAGTGCCAAGGGGCAAGTGATGGAAGCAGCTGTGCTAGTGGAAAATGCATTTGTCGGTATTGCGGCAGGAAGTTGAGAGACTCATTTCCATGTTCCGAAAATGCTGATTGTCAAAGTGGATGGTGCAATGGAGTGGTAACGATTGGCTGTCAAGGCAGATGCAAATCCAAAACTCCTGACGGTCAACGATGTCAAGGGGCAAGTGATGGGAATAGCTGCATTAGTGGAAAGTGCATCTGTGGATATTGCGGAAGGAAGTTGAGAGATACGCTTCCTTGCTCAGAAAATGCCGATTGTCAAAGTGGTTGGTGCAATGGAGTGGTAACGGTAGGGTGTAATGGCAAATGCAAATCGAAGACTGCAGATTATGGAAGCTGTCCGTTGAATATCCATGGTTCTGGAGATAACAATAATTGCAAGAGTGGCCGCTGCGAGAAAGTATCTGCTAGCAAGGCTCTTTGTGCACCCAAAAATGGATTCCGCGTTGGAACAGCTTGCAATGAAGATACAGATTGTGATAAGACAAAAAGTCTTTGGTGCAAAGGTGGAAGCTTCTACTCAAGTGGTGTTTGTACCCAGTGCCCTTCGAAATGTCCTGATGGGTGTAATGCTCTATTCAATTCCATGGGGAACATGAAATGTGGTCGAATGACAACATTTGATCATGCTGTAGATTTTGCAAAGAAGATTGCCAAACCAATTGTAGACTTCATTGATTGCCTGACTCCCAAAGCAGTTGCCTGTGGTAAAGATGCGTTAAAGGGGTTTGCATCATGCCTGGATCCTACTACGCCATGTGTAGTAAAGTTGGGAGGAAAAGGATCCACTTGTTTGGCATTAACAAACCCAGGATTGTCTTATAATTACAAAAATGGACCTTTCTCTCTGCATGGATCTGTAAAGCCGATTGGAGGAATGAGCATTGAAGCAGACGTTACTGATGGGAAAATCAACTTACAGTTGTATGGGAAGGTCTCTGTAAAGGCTGAAGCTGCATTTGAAGCATCATTATCTACAAAATACAAATACAAAAAGAAACTTTACCTTAGCCATTGCATAGGCAAAAAATGCTCCATCTGTAAGACTCCAACTAGTAAAGCGAAGTGCAGACCAATGGTTTTGTTTGCAAAAGCATTTGCAGTTGGTGTTGTACCTGTTATTCTCGAGCTGAAGATCCAAGCAGTTGCAGAGGTCAGCATCGAGATAGATGCAACTGGATCTTTCAAAGCTGGCCTTTCTTACGAAAATGATGCAGTTGTGAGTATAGAGAAAGCAATTGCAACATTCGATCCAGTCAAAGGTGTAAAACTTGATGTTGGTTTTGCCAACAACTTTAACAAACAAATCCAAAAGACATTTTCAGTCCAAGCAGGAGTTGGTATCAAAGGTGTAATTCGAATTGGAGCAGAGATTACAGCAGCAGTGAATGGAATTCCCATTTCAATATTGCCAGCTGCACGACTTGTGGCGGAAGGCAAAGTGGAAACAACCAATTCTGGATGTCTGACTGGTTCATTCTCCGCTGGTATTGGATTGGATGCCGGTATAACACTAGGTTTCAGTGTTCCGAATCCGGCACCACTCATGGGTGCTGTGTGCCGGGCTTTAGTCGAAACAACGTGCAATATCCCTCATGTAAAAATTGCCAACTGTGCAGTGAAAGTTGCTTTCAAAGCTGATCCTTGTAAAGAAGCAGGAGGATTGTGTGGCCAGTTAGAAGGAGAAATTGCAAAATTAGTTCCAGAAAACCTTGGAAAAGCATTTTCCGGTGCAGCTACCATCATTCAAGCAAAATTTACTCCATTTAATTTCAGTGGAAAATCTTATTGTGTTGGTGGCCAGAAGCCATTTGTTTCAGAAACAAGTGATGTAATGGCGGGGAAACTCCAAGGTGGCGGTGGTGGAAGTGGGATCAAGACATGCGGTGCACCAGGTGTGAGTACCAAGTGTCAGGAGGTTGGTGGCGGAGTAGCACAACATCAATATAACTATTTTGCTTTCCTTTTAGCCCCAGTGCTTGCTCACTTGGCCTTGTAAACCATACGAACTTTTAACGCATTTAACTGGTATTACATAATCAACTATCTGACCTTCCTATATGAAAGCCTGTACTCCGAGATAATGTAATGCAAATATAAACAGAGGTGATTCACTGCTGCATACTAACAACTAATTCAATTAATTATCTAAAATGCCTGTATGCAACCGGTATACGTTTCAGATGCCAGATGCCGGCATGAATCATAATAATAATAACGTTCTGTAAGCATTGCACCTTTTATGTAAACATTGCACCTTTTATGTAAACATTGTACTTTTTATGATATTTTGTGTTCATTTTGCTAATAAAAACATGCGCACATTTATACATATGTACCTGCAACAACATATAAACCTGGCATTTTCTTTTTGTTATTATCTCCTTTGTAATACCCAGAATTCAGAAAACTATCAAACCTTCCTGCGACCCCACAGTTTGCTTCAAAAGTCTTCCTACTTCTTTTGGTCCTCACCTTGTTTAAATTACTGTTGGGAAAGAGACCAAGGACAAAGCACCTACAATTCTAATTAGTGATGAATCTTTACGCTGAAAGAATTGAAACAGGTAGAGCAACAATTTTTACTTAAATCTTAATTTAAGTGGCAGAGGAACCATCTTAACTCGCAGAAATGCGGGGATTCATGTTCCCTTGCGATAAATCTCCAATTAACAGCATCTAGATATTTATTTCAGTTAACCTTTAGGCTATTATCCGACGTTTTCATACTCTGATGAGTGTCGGACGAAACAAGCCTTTAAGTATGTTGCCGCTTTTGGTGGTGTAGTAAAGTTCTGTAGTACCAACAGACTATTTAAATCTCCAAATCTTCCTCCCGCCAAATTTGCTATCTAATTCAGCTTCACCAGTGCCTGAGCATGATGAGCTTGAAGTCAATTCCAGTAGATGTAAGATTCTATGCCAACAGCTGTTGTATCAACCCAGTAGCACTGAACTACATCTTGCTGTAAAATGCTCTTCAACTAGAATTCAACCCACTAAATTTAGATTTTAGGATGATAGTGTATTGCAGCATTTGTTGAGGGCTTTTGGAAATGGAGGTTAGGGCTATTTCCGAAATTGTCATTAAGTTGCTGGATGTTTATTTCTGAAAATGTGCAAGAATAAGAACTATTCCACCTTCCTGTCAGTCATATTGCCACGCGTCTGCGAATGCAGTGAAAGCTACAGCGGGGGGCTGGTCCACTGGTAGCTCCGCGAGTTTAACTTTCCCACTCCATTCTCATATGTCGAGTGCCAGACGAGAAGGCAGTGAGTACCATTTCTAAAGTTTTTGGTATGACTCGGCCAGGGCTCAACCCACGACCTACCAGTTGTGAGGCAGACGCTCTACCACTGGGCCATCAATCCGGTCCAACTAGAATTTAATGCCACCAAATTTAGATTTTAGGATGATAGTGTATTGCAGCATTTGTTGAGGGCTTTTTGAAATGGAGTTTTAGACTATTTCCGAAATTTTCATTAAGTTGCTGGATGTTTAATTCTGAAAATGTGCAAGACTAAGAACTATTCTATCTTCCTTTCAGTCATTGAAATTAATAACTTGACCTCTTCCTTATCAGTATAATGATTACTAACTTTTTTCCTTAGTTTTTACAACTTTTATGGTATAAATTTCTCTTCCTAATATTCCCATCTTTACTAAACCTTCCTACGCAACCTGAGGTGGTAGAGTCGCGTGGTTTTCTGGACTCTGGAAAACCCAGTCACAGGCATGTAGTGGAGGGGAGCTTAGACCCCTTATTAAAATTATGAGAACTTTTGGTGAGGCTCAGCCCCCTTTATCAAACATTCGTTTGGCTGGAGAAGTTCTCAACTATGCACTTGGGAAAGGAGGAGAGAGGAAAGAAACGGTCCTATTAACAGACGAAGAATGCTACAACTCTATGCTGGATTTCTCATTCATTTAATACTCTCATGTGTACAGCAGTAGTAAACAAATTATTGCTAGAATGCCAAAAATGGGCGTGACCAAGGGCATGGTTAATATATTTCCTACAACACAGCCCCCCTTCTCCCAGTATTAGGACGGCACCACTCCCCAATCAGTGTTTCCACTTGTAAGGAAGTTTCTTTACAGTAAGGAAATTTCATAATTTAGAAAGAAAAAAGAAGGGAATGAAAATTGTAAGGAAGTAAAAAGGAAATTTTGAAATGAGGAAGGACTTTACTAAAAATTGAAGAAATATGCTATTACGTGTAATATTTAACGTTCTACGCACCTTTTGTTAAAGAAAAGCTAAATTTTCACTGAAATTTGATGTTCTTCAATTTTTCTGGATTTGAGCCCAAGATTATTCTTAAATTACTCTTAAATATCAAAGGTGTAACTTCTCCTAAAAACGAAAGTAGAACAGAATATTAAATATTGTAGGGCAAAAGTTAAACTAGAAGTATCAGTATATTTCAAAATTGCAAATTTTCTAATTCTTGATGAAGCATGAATGTCTATTATCAGGCCCACCATGATTGGGTCAGGAACAATTTTCAAAATAGAAGTTCTCAGGCGGCTGGAAAACCCTATATTGAATTTGGTTTTTACAAATAATAGCCATTTTGTTACTCTTTTAAGCAGAGACACAAGAGCCATGACGAAAATCATAGTCAATTTACATTTTCTTTTCATTATATCAATACGACACTTCCATTACATCGTTGACAATTAAACAACATCGAAAAATCAATTAGTTAATTGCAAATCCATTAGAAATTCCGTAAGACATCCATAACTCATAAGACGTGTAGGAGCATACTGTCCCCATCTTCAGTTAAATAAATCAATTCCCTTATGCCTTTTTTAATACCCCGTAGGTTACTTGTTTTTCTCCTTTATTTTGGGTCCATTTAAGGTCATTTCCCCCTTTAACGTCCCTTCACTCACGTTGTCTTCTATTTAAGTACTTTCATGCTTATTTATTGACTCCCTTTGCCATATATGCATTTACACGCCCTATCTCTTGTTCTAATAGGTATAAAAGCCCCCCTCTCTATTTATTTAAATGAATATGGGGACAGTATGCCCCGAAACGTCTCATGAATTGTGAAAGTCTTATGGAATGTCTAATAGATTTGTAATTAACTAATGGGCTTGTCGATGCTGCTTATGATTTTTCAGCGATGTAATGGTTGTGTCGTATTGATGTGATGAAAAGAAAATGTAAATAGATTATGATTTTCGTCGTGGCTCTTGTATTATCAGGCTACGTTTCCCAAAGCATATCTTGTAAGCAGATTTACAAAAAGTGTGTTAGATGGTCTTTCGTTTCCCGAGTCTTCTATAAGGCCCACCATGGTAGGGCCGGAGAAAATTTTGCAAAATAAAGGCTCTTAGAAAGCTCAAAAATGCTATTTGCAGATGATTGGTTGTTGAAAACACAGTGTTTCATAAGAGAGCCATATTGCTAATTTCATAAGCAGAATTTACAGAAATTCTGTGTTAGACATTATTTCGTATTCAGAGTCCATTTTGGGTCCGTAGAAACATTTTCAACATTGAGGTTTTCACATGACTGGAAAACGCTATTTTCAGATTGGTTTTTGCAAATACAGCACATTCTTCCTTTAACTATACGTTCTTTCAGCTGTTGTACAAGTATTATGGAGCCTTCAACTCTTCAAAATTACCTGATTTGGACAATGCAGTGACCCAACTTTACCTGAATTTTCTCAACTTTTGAAATTTGGGGGGTGCTACACCCCTCCAACACCCCCAGTCGCTACGTCCCTGCTTCCTTCTAGTATTGAAGTGCCCAAGTAGAACGGAATGATGGGATAAACCAATTGCGTCTTCGCATTACCACCAGGAGCGGTGCCAGGTGAGGGCTAGGGGCTATAGCCCCCAGTCGGAAGGTGAAAACCCATTCTTTCAGATATTTTTGGCATTTATAGTACCCCGATACACGTATTTTAGCCCCCCCTGTTGGAAGATTCAGCCTCCCATCGGAATATTCCAGGCGCCACCCTTGATTGCAACTCTGCTTCTACAAAGCCTTATCTTGCCTTGCAAATTAGTTTTGGTATAGTCAATGTTTTGAATTGTATTTAAGATTGATGGATGAATCAAAGTCTGGCCTAACCGATGTAGGTTGAGGTCAGTACCACTCTTAAGGGCCTCCTAAGGTTCTAAGGTCCTGAGCGGGCGGACCCCCGTTAAGATTTTCGAGAGACAATTTTTGTTGTATCATATAAACGCAACATTTAGATGGGCCTGTTATGAATTGTATTGAAATCTATATCATGTGATATGGAGCATGCGCGTGGATGAGAAGAGTCACGAGGAGTTTTTGAGAGCACAGTTGAGAAAAAAGAGCTCCGAGAACAGGAGGAGAGAAAAGACATTTACTGAGAGAAGAACATTGTTATTGAAAATTACGCTTCGAGGAAGCATTTGAGTTGAGAACTCTTGGACTTATTGTATGTTGTTGCTGTAATTTGTTTTTCTTTATTGATACATACATATATATATATATATATATATATATATATATATATATATATATATATATATATATATATATATACTTCAAACACTTCAACGCGCGGAGTTATTCAGTGAGCTCTCGATTCCTCAAGACACCCAAATTAAATCGACAATCTTGGGGAAATATGAGCAATGTTTTCCGAACAGGGCCCCAATTCTGACTAAGTCTCCAAAGGCCTCGGAAGTTTACTACGCAGCTATGCAAAGATCAGAAGCTACATGTCCATCACGAGAAAAAGAGCAGGAAATAGAATGTATGTTAAACAATTCAAGGTATATTCTGGTCTTGATTCTTTATATTTATAAAAAGTGTTATCCAAAAGCACTTGTTGCCAGATCTCAGTTATCGAGCTACTCGACAAGACATCAGTCAAATCTAGACATTTTCAGGTTGAACCTAGAGTTCTCAAAAAACATTTTCTTTTATTTTGAAGTAAAGACTTGGAATAAAATCCCATTGGAAAATGGAACAAGTCGCAAAATTTCTACGTTCTACTGGAAATTGAAGGAGTACCTACAAAATTAGAATCCTTCCCGAAGCACGACCCTTAGCTATGATACTTGTCCTATTACAAGAGAAGGCTTTTTAAGGTTGCATGGAAAACAGAGATATTTGTACAAACCTCCTGCTATTGGGAATGAAAAATCAAAACAGCAACAATTGATGGTGTGCTGAAACTGGTCCTATGAGATCCTTTTTAGAGCGGTATATGCTGTAATCAAAGCAGAGACGTGAGATGGCCCCAGACGACCAGTAGGAACCATAGCTATGTCACTTCTCCCAAGATATTTTTCTAAGTCCCAGGAAATTGAACCACTTTTTGTATAAATTGCATACGCTTATTAGTAAAAGGTAAAACATGTGCAAATACATTCATGGTCCTCCTCTAAATGGCTCTTGGATGGCAGTCATCTCTTTTGTATCGCAAGATACACCTGCTAGACATTAAATGCTTTTGTGATCAAACGCAGTTAGCCAGACGGCTACGCGCATATGGAAGGTGTTTCATTAAAGATGGGTAAAGGGGCGAAGCTAAAAGAAATTGTTGGAGTAGACAACCCTAATTTGCCGATAAGGAAGACTTCCCTCGTGTTCTAAAAGTAATGCAACATCGACTAGTGCTATTGATGAACTGCAAATTATCCGACAAATTAAATGTTGGAGGGGTGCGGCAACTCCTATGGTTACGACCCAGGATGAGCAAATAAGTACTACTATGCGTTTTTTATAAAGCAGATGACGTCGACCTAACATTTTGTCGAGCTTTATCAGCGTAGTTGCTAAGAGGGTTGTGGGAATGCAACATCTAAGGGGTGTGGGGATGTCCTTTGACTACGCATCTAAGGGGTGTATGGTTGTCCTTGGACTACAGATCGTTGAGTTGGCAGATTTGAGGCCTTCAGCTGACTACTTCGCAGATCCAGCATAGACGACAATGGTTCAATTGGAAATCTTTAAGTCGACACTCTTTCACCAAGACATTTTTCTGAAACTGTCTCTCATGACTTTTAACCGACCGTTATGTAATGAACAGACATTTCAGATCTTGAAAATACAAGTAACGGTGTTCCAAAATAACAGGTACAATTCCAGTCATGGTTTAAGAAAATGCATATCATTGACCAATAAAGAGGCTCGTAAATAAGCATACTCCACTATACATATGAATATTTATAAATATATATTTAAAATGATATTTAGATAACACTCTACAGAAATACTGCATACTGTTGGCCCAAACAACGAGGCCCAATCGTATCAAAAGCCAGAAGTGGAATTGTGAAGGGAACGCCATTAATTTTATATAACAGGGCTTCCTAGCAAGGGTATGAGGCATACTTCCAAGGAGTGCGAAAAGCGTACAACTTTAACGAGATTGAAATCTTAATTACTCCCCTGGTGCCTTGGAAAAAGTAAGTACATATTGCAGAGGTGCAAGGGCAGGGAAAAATTATGATAGAGATGCAGGAGTAAACAGGGTTGGGAGTCGCTGATTTAGAAAGAAAACATGCTACCCCACGTCTTCATTCTTGAGTATCGAATTATAGTTGCCATGATTGATGTTTTTCATATTTTCCAACCCCCTTTGCAATTACTCAAACCCCCAACCATTACTTTTGTTTCGAGATATTGCATTTTGTCTTAAGTTCATTCAGTCAAACATCATTTTTTACTCTCTTCTTCAGACTTCTTAGCGTATGAAAGTAAATGTGAAAGTAGCTCATTGAAATACAAATGGTTTCTAATTTTCCAACTCCTACGGTAATTGCCATCACTTTTCAAACTATTCAGTACCCAAGAGCAAGTCCACTATGACTGCTGGAACTTTTTAAAGAACCTTACAATGTTTAATTTCGGGCATTCTGAACTGATTTCTTTTAAGAGCTATGTTTTCCGATCTTCTCAAATAACGGAATGATATGTGGCGAACTAGATGTATTATGCTAAGTTTCTATATAGTTTGGTAAAAAGTGCAAATAATTATTATGAACTTCTAAGTTGGAAAAGAGCATGGCGAATTTGTTAACTATGACTAGAAATCTATTGACTTTCGATGAATATACAAGAAATACACTCTAAAATGGCATCCGAGGCTCTTATTTACTTCCTGAAACTTTGCCCTAGGGATCATTCTCTTGTTACGTAACGCCTCCTAAAGGAAGGGAGGGTACCTTGATTTGTTTCGCTATTGTTCAAATCATATGGAGCAATACTATGCTACGGGGCGCTACGATGAGGAAAGGGGGCGTCAAAAACGGTAAATTTGGTGGTACCAAACGGTTAATGGCGCCATTCTCCTTCCCATGTCTTACAATTATGAACTCAAGGACGATAAAAAGCACTGTTTCGTATGGCAGAGCAGCTCTTCTGAAATGGAGTAAGAAGCCTATTGCGTCTGCCTCTATTTGAAGCCTATTGCATCTGCCTCTTTTTGAATTAGGAAGTGCAACTGGTCATAAACACGTTGAAAAACACAATAAGAATCAGATTCAATCACTTTCTACACTATCTAAAGAGCGTTCTATAATAGTCATGCCAATAAAATGCTTTTCACTGAATTAAGAAATAAGCGGACATTTTATAAATTACCACTATATGTACATCTTGGCTCTTTTCTTAATATACAGTCAAAATCTCGATTTACTTGCAAAAATGGATATTCTTCTCTACCTCACACGTGTGACATTTTAAATGACAACACCAGATAAACTGGCATGCACAACTCTCTTTGGTCAATTGTCTCTTCACATGATGCCCTCGGCCACAACAAAGTAACTTGCAGCTGTCTAGGCCCTCCGAAGTTCTATTGCACTGCCTACCCTTGGTTCCTAATGAACCACGTGGCAGGTCTTTCAAACAATAGTCTGGGGACTCATCTAGGTAGACTAAATCTCTTTTTGTTACTTTTTGGTACTGTGGATATTTTTCACGCAGCTTTAGCTCCATATTTCCTTCTGCCGCACCTGACCGCTTTTGCGAAATCTCCGTCTCGATGGCACTTGCGTATTGTTCCTTAAGGAAGCTGCCCACGGCCTTGAATGGCTTCAGTTGCCTGTAACAAGTTTTTGTAGCGCAGCCCTTCGATAGTCCATGGCAGCGACACTGCACAAATGAATTCTCCATGATCGCCTACAAATGATATAAGGTAAGAATTACTGGTGACGGGTAAGCATTTTAACGTCAATTTCAGTAGAAATGAAAGTACAGTTAATCTACTGGATTTAAGTCGCTGTCAGAAAACAAGTAATCTACATGTATGGCTACTAGTATTTAAGTCTTATCAAAAGAGCTATAGCTGAACTATTATCAATTAATAAAAGTAATGGAAAATCACGTTATTGACTTTAGAGGCAGTAGCGAGTCGACGTTGAGAGCAAAGGATCAAAGTTCAGAGCATGAATTCAATTCAATCAGGACACAAGAAGCTTCTTTCATAGACTAAAGGTAGCATTCAGCATAAATTAAGCGAATATGCAAATCACGCATAGTTAAAATGACAGCGGTGTCGCAGAATGCCTAGACATTCAATTTTATCCAAATGTTGATTAAGCAAAGTAACCACCTTACCCTTCTTCCAGCTTCATTATTATGCAGATTCATCAGTACACGTGATATTAGTGATATGTCCTGATCTTTGTCACCTAGATCCTCCTTTGCATCAAAGAACAGCTTGCTGAATCTATACCCATAAGGAAGGTTATCACCACAACCTGCCCAAAGAAATGCTTTCTGCAGATTTTTTGGTCTAGCTTCTTGACTACAGTGACAATGGGATGTCAATTTGGCTTCCATACAGGCACGACTCAATGCGTAAAATGATCCAGCAGAGATGGATGCATGAACGAAAGCTGCCTCTCTGTGTCCTGCAACAACCATAAAAGTCCTCAGCATATTATTCCGGTTGAGATATCATCAAATTCAAGTTCAAAGATGAAGTACAATAATGGGTTAAATGGAACGTTTTACGAGAACAATAAGGTATCATAATTGTAACATTTGAATTCGCACGTAACAAAAATTACACCCTCGTTCTTTCTTTCACAACGCAAAATAATATCAGATCTTTCCAATACTGAACACAAATAAACAAGGTGGTATGAATACCTTAAATAATTATCTGCTTCTCAAAATTGACAATTAGTAGACGGACAGTGAATGAAGTGGCGCCCTCTATCTAGACGATACTCTATCTTAAAAATCTCTCTAATTCGAACTAAGTTCCAGGCCCCCTGAGCAATGCATCTCTCTTCCTCACTCTTTACAACGAACCTTATCATTTCTAACTCTCTCCAAACAGAAGTAATTTCTAGGCCCTTCATCTAAACATATTTACTAAGGGAGAGGTCCAATACAACTTGAGAAATAAAAAGCATTTACAATTGCCGAATGTGAGGACAGCACAATGTGGAATTGAAAATATTCAGTATACAGGTCACCATTTATGGGCGTCATTACTAGAGGAGATTAAGGACTCTGACACGCTAACTAATTTCAAACAGAAAGTAAAATCAAGTAAAGGAAGTAATTGCATCTGCAGGTTGTGCAAAGTTTTTGTTAATGGAATAGGGTTTTTATAGTTTTATTCTTTTTCTCTTAAAGAAAGTTGTATAATAATTTGTTTTTTCTTTTATTCTGTTGGCATTAATTAGCCATTTAGCTATAGTTTGTATTAATTTGCCAACATTAATGAAATTGTAAATAAATAAATAAATAAAGTAAATGAGCATGTGATAGAGAGAGTCCTCAGCACTATTTACCCATTGCACACTTCTAGCACCACACTAACTGACCCTCTGTATTTCCAATGATAAAAGCATACCTATTGGTAGTAATGGGACAAATCCACGCTTATGCTCCAGTGGAAAAGAGCAGTTCCATCTTCTATCATTGAACCGTTTACTGCACTCATCAAGTGCCATTCTTGTGCCATCGACAATGAATTGCATGTGGTCTCTGTATTTGTTGCACAGCTTCACTTGCCGGCTTGAAAGCCCTCGCCTTGGAGAGCACACAGATAGTGGCTTAATTATTAAGCTTTGCACATCATTTAGACCAATAAAAACCCTGAAAGGAGAAGATGATAAACTTGAGGTTAATGGCGAGACTATGAATATTTGGATGCCTATTTAAATTAACTTGCGACTTGATAGTGCTTCACCATGACACAAATAATCTCAGCAGTTTATGTAAAGTAATCCCCCGTCTCTCTTCTAAAAACTAAATACGGACTGTACCCCCTGAATAAATACTACTTTGCTTTGGCTAATTCAAGGCTTGAGGTGTCTCTGCATAGACGCAGTAATTGGGAGTTGACTGGTGGCACATGCCCTCATTTTCAAAAATATGCATGCAAAGTGTCCCTTTACAAATTACAGAGATGCCTGTTTGCCCTAAATATATGGGCCTCCCATTTCATAAATATCTGCTACGTCCTGTGTCTCTGGGAGGAACTAATGCTCATCTGCTATCACCAATGAAGTTTGGTAGTACAATCAAAAACCTTCCATTTTGGGTTTCAGTCGATTTCGCTGTCACAAGGACGCGGTAGCACTTTTTTCCTATCAAAGAGCGGTATGTTGAAAGCCATTTTGATTACTGTGAGCTAAACTTTCACAGCTCTAAATAGCAGTTGGCTTTATCCGCTTCTAAAATGGATTGTGTTTGCTACAAACAGAATCCAGCAAATCAAGCCTTTGTGATCAACAGCTTTGAGCTTCAATCTGAAAGTACACACTGCTAAGGCAAGGCCAATTAAGGTGTATTTATTGTAAATTATTGGTAATATATTAAGCCAATCAATTAACAAATGAAAGGAATAAGAATTTTGTTGACCAATCTACAAGTCATCCCGTGGAATTAAAAGTAAAACATGACTCTTCTACTATAAAAAGAAAACTACATGAAATACGAGTCTTGAATTAGCTATCTTAAGACATGAGGCAGCTGCGATACACGTTTGTTTTTATGAGAATGAGTTACATAAGAAAGCTATGGCATATAAACATCGCCAGTTTTCCAATTATGTGTCCAACCTCCCTAATATCCTCCACATCATTAGCGAATAGATTGTCTGTAATCCGCTTTGTAATTTGAGTCATGAAGGTTTCCTTACCAAGTAAGACATGAAAGTTATAAGCCTGAGTTTCTATAACGCCGGACTCTGTAACACTTTTCATGAAATGTAAGCAAATCTATAGAGCAATGTAGTAAGATAAGTTTATACAATGTGAGAACGTGATGTTTCAACTTGAAGGATTTGAGAACTTTCTGAGATTTTTAAATAATATTGAGCTTTAAATGAAAATTTCATCACCACTTAACGTGTTTTTTTATAAGAAACTGTTTTATAAGAAACGAGTACTAGGCTGGTCAAAAAAGTAAGATACTCTAGTACTATGCTCAAGAACAAATTAAGTAAGTGTACAATCTCAATTTGTATAAAACAGAGCAGGGACGCCGGAGAGGGGGCGGGGGGGCCAGCGCCCCTCCTGTCCTTGGATAGGAGGGGCAAGGGGGGCAAACGTGCCCTTCTTATGCTGTCTACTGATCTAATTTTTTCACATTTTCTTCTTACATTTGTTCTTCTATCAGGCTCGATCTCCTTTTATCCTCAGAACTTCATGACTTGCCATGAAATGCAACAATGGTTGGGGGCAAATGTTTGTGAAAAGTAATGCTTAAGTCCAAACTCTGACGTCACTATGACGTCATAGTCAGTGCACGTGCCCTTTCGAAACTTCTGCCCATCCTGCTCTACTATTGTTCCTGCGTCCCGGAAACAGAGTACACTCGTCAATTTGTGTGAATTTTGTTGTGAAAAGATTGCACCTTGTGATTTTGATTTGCTTGGACATTGTCCGTGACGATGAGCGTTTGTATCCATCTATAAGTGTTCGATTTTCAAACAATAATGTGACTTTCCGTCACGAAAATAAGACACTAATTAAGACACCGTTTGTACTAGAGCGCCAAAATTTTTACGTCGGATTAAGACACCTTTAGTAGTGATGTAACAGATGTAGGTTAGAGTTAGGACAACTGCTAAGGCCCCCCCGAGCTTTTGAGGTCGTGAGGGGGCCCTTCAGAGATTTTCAAGAGACAAATTTTCTGTATTATTTAGGGAAAATTTAGATTGGGCCCAAATTTTACAGAATTTTTAAGGCCCTTGCATGCCTCTGTTCCGCCGCTGCCTCTAGTACCAGGTCCTAGTTTCTTATTTAAAAGACGCATGTAAACAAACGTGTACTCACACCATGTTGAAGGGTAAGTGACGAAACGGAGGCACTTAGTCTGTACTCTCCAGTCCGAAATAGAAGGGGGTGGTAATATTGGGGGGTTGGGAAATGTCTGAAGCTACATAGTCGGGGGGTCGCACTAAATGGGAGGGCTGGTAAAATGTCTTAGAAACACCCACCTTACTTGCAACATACTAAAGTTGTTTCCATCATCCTCTCTCAATACCACTATCATTTGTACGACAGCCAGCTACGTTGTCAGTGTTTTTGAAGGTAGCCCTGTCCACAAGTAGAACTTTCTCTGCAACTTTAGACTATATAAGAAACTTCTAGCTTGTTGAGCAACCTTCAGTGTATCGGGCATGTTTACAGTTATTGTGTCTCAATAATCATAGTCGTGCTACTGGCGAAAGAATTAGAGATTGCAGTATTTATTTTGTGTCAACATCTTTATTGTCTTACCTTATGGCTTAAATATTAGGTTGCATGCTTTTTTACAAACAAATTTCTATAAGAAACATGAAGCTAAAATTAGGAATAATTAAGAAACATTTAAGAAATACAGGGAGGGTGAGTTTCAAATGTTAACTTGAGAAAACTGTTTATCCACGAATAATTTCTATCAAATAAAAAACAATAGAAACATCATCTATTAGATGGTTCACTAAACCTGAAAATTCCTTTTTTGTATCACAAATTCCTAATCTGGGCTTTTCTTTTTATTTGGCAGTTTGATTTAAGAAACAATAAAAAGCATCTAAGGCCGCATTTGGCAAAATGTTAAGAAAAATCAAGCCTGGGACACAACGAATATTTCTTATGAGAAACGTGCCTTTGGACACAACGAATATTTCTTATGAAAAAACGTGCCTTTGGTCCAAAGCTTAATGAATAGTTGATCATTCAGTGTATATGGGTGTGGTCGAACGTTGGGTTAGTTGCACTATGGGCGTGGTAAGGCGTACAGTTGTTCTAGCACAAAACTTCATATGAGCAGTTTTCTTGAAAAGGCAATGCGTGGAAAGTATCTGTTTAACCTGCTGAATTTTTCAG
Organism: Cassiopea andromeda; assembly: GCA_018155075.1. Taxonomy (NCBI): domain Eukaryota; kingdom Metazoa; phylum Cnidaria; class Scyphozoa; order Rhizostomeae; family Cassiopeidae; genus Cassiopea; species Cassiopea andromeda. The sequence continues at coordinate 2,085,390 of WIPJ01000447.1, forward strand.
TCTAGAGAAGTCTATAAATTGACTGAGAGTGGCATAT
>WIPJ01000447.1:2088100-2137868 GCA_018155075.1 Cassiopea andromeda
ATATATATATATATATATATATATATATATATTTATATATATATATATATATCGACTCGTAATGCAAGCATGAGTAAGCAGACATAAAATGGTTTTGTACCAATTGAGCAATTTTCTAGCAATTTTATTGAAAAAAGCAACTTTTCATAACGCTTGGCATATTTTGGGCCACGTTTAGAGATTTTCTGAGCAACTTTTCAGGAAATTTTGACGGCAACATCTCTCTTTTTTGTGCACATCTAGCAACACAAATTTTACGTCTTTGTTGGACGATGCCATCTTGGATAAAAATTAATAAACAGGGGGAGGGATTGGAATAAGAATGTCGTGGTGTACATTCTTTCAAAACAAAAGTTAGTCTGGAGGACGTCTATTCCGGAATGGGGTGCATCCATTCAAAGTAGATAGCCCCCGGCTTTGATATAAATATAGCATACTGCTACTCCTTTATTATTCATTAAAATATAGGTGCCAAATGTGGGGGCAGTGACACTGTCGGAGAACCAAAGAACATAGAAATCTAGAATTTTCTTGGGGCATTTTGATATTCTGGTCGGGAGCCCTATTTCTTGAATTATTGTATCCTAAATTGCGCTACGTCATTATAGGAAGTGATAGGGGTATGAAGCAATGAAGCCCCAATATTCTGCCATGTAAAGTATGATCTTTACCGCCATCGGTCATATCATGTCGCCCTGGAAGGAAATCAAAGGATCACGAAATATTGTTTCCACTCGAAAATAGGTAGGTACCTTTCAGTGTTTCTTCAGCCACTCAAAGCCTCCTTATCGGGGTCATTGAGTAACAAAAACTCAAGTAGAATACTTATGTTCATTGCGACAAGACATTGGCTTTGTTTCCGTATTCCCTCGGCACCCTATTGCTTCTGTGTGCAGCGCAATATTGACCGACTATACATGCCAATGGAGAATCTCTCAAATGCAATTGGTGAACTAGGCCTACAATACGTAACATCCACTATAGTCACCAAAAGTCCTCGGACACTTGGCATATTTTTAATTCTGCACTTAACTGCCATCCCCTCCTTTCTCTAAACAATGTTGTTTTTGACAGAAGTACATGCGGTAATGGAAAAATTTCACTCGCTACTTCTCCTTTTCCTGTTTTCTCTCATTTTTGTACGTTTTTGGCTTTTTGTGAATAGAAGGCCCTTTGTATATCAGCAAGGCTTTATGGGACACCGTCTTAAAATAACTGAAATGCATGAAGGCATGTATGTAGCCGTTTCATGAGCAAATTAGCAGAGTTGTTTGCAAGATGAATGACTGAAAATGCTGAGATGAAGTTTTCATTATATATTGCTAGTGTTCTAAGGACTTGTCTTCACCATTGCAGGAAAATCAATGGTGCTGTGTACGAGGCAGTGATGTGTTGGGTTGGGGGGGGGGCGTTCTGATCAATTGACCAGCTATTGCTAGTAAATTGTTACTAAAAAAAGGTCACAGAAAATACTGTGTCCAGCCTTCTTGCAGCCTGGCAAACTTTTGAACAACTTTCTCGTAAATTTGAAAATATTAGGTGGGGTACGCGACGCTCCTCCCACGCTCCTCATCGGCACATCCCTGGTACGAGGCCACGTATTTAGTGACGGAACATCATAAATCAAATGACAGGGCAATGAACTGAAAGCAAAACTGTAACCTATATCCCCGTAAAAAAGTTTGAGGTTGAAATTCTCGTATTTCCACATAGCCTGCAAGCACTTGAGCAGACGATTGGAAGTCAAGATGCCAGGTGAAATAAGCTTAAATAACTCTTAAAAATCACACGGGAATAATCTCATGGGCAGGTACAATAAGTCTCTTCTTTATCATATACTTTCACACCTATGCGCAATAGTTCGCGATGGAAACACAGTACTACAGGGTCGCTCCCTAAGACATGGCTCATTCGAGAACCAAGCCTTGAAGTTTAACTGATACCGAAAGAAATCAATATCGTAGTATGTAACACCAGGTAGACTGCCCAACAATATATCTCATGGCCCTTGAAACGTTCAGGCCCGCGTGAATTTTACAAGAATCCACATCACAAAGGGGCATGTTACGAGGCAATAGTAATGCGTCAGTTTATTGTCACCGAGCAAGACCATATTGTGTTTGGAGAAAACATTTTGAAAGTAGACTTCTCACTATTAATTACGTGATGGGTTTTCCGCGTTTAAGTGTGGCAATTCCATTGTTTGGTGAATATCTTATGGGAGGTAAGGAATTTACGAAGACGTAGATAATTACGAAACTGGTCCAATAAATGGTATTGCTAATTAAAGCTGGTAATGAAATGCCCATCCAACAGTCCTAGGAAAAGAATTCTAATCCACGACGCCATCAATGAATCACCAAAGGTCTATAAATATGGCGAATGCAGTCTCGGTTCCAGTATGACAGTGCATTACACTCTGGTTAGACCAATCTATAATCGCGGTGCGTCAAGCAACAAATACATGGCGTGCTGAAATCTTGAGTTCGCTGTAAACCGTAAAACCAGGAGAAACCACTTTCATCGATAAAAGATATGCTGGTGTAAAATTGTTGACTCATTGGCGCAGATATGCGCCGTACAAAAGCCTACGATTTCACGTTAGTAGCAAGAGATGCTATCTTACTTTTACCCTCACAATCAACCTGTTTCACAAAAGCTGCATCAACCACAGTAAAAGCCAAAGTCTTATTTCATATTTCTATTTGCGTCCTTCGATAAGGAACAACGAATATTTTTCTACTGATGTCAAAAAGCTGACAAAGTGCCCCTAACTAAACAAATAAAATTGTAAAATACTCGCTTCTGAACTATGTAATTACGATGATTTCACATGGATGTTTATAAAACACGAAAACGTTCTGTAAAATCAAAAGCTAAACTTACAGTAATGCCACAGTAAAAAATGTGTTGTTCATGTTGCTTTGACGTTGTATCAATCTTCTGGTTGTATAAAGACTATTCCCATAACACAATGGTACCTGTAAAAGATTGTACACAATAACTGAGCAAAATCTCGAACTTCAAATGCCTCTCCAGCCTATCATATGCTGGCAATATCTTTACTGACGCTTTCCCATATAACATTGACTGATATTTCAAGCCGTGAAGGTAGTGACTCGTATCTCAAAAGGAACTGTCATCGACCGATCTGTGACAAATGCAATATTTGCTTAAATCAAAGTCAACGTAAATCGGCACTCTCCAGCCAGCTTTACGCGCGTGTTGGACCAAATGATAACAACGCAAGTAGCAGTCATCCACGATTAGCAAAATCTTCCTATTATGTAGCTTTATGTCAAGTCATTTTGTCACCCGATCCCCTTAGTGTTTCAACGACTTCGCAGTCTATTACGTATAATCTCTTAAACTAATAATGACTACAGTAAAGTTGAGATTTTGTCTTCTTTGGAAAATCAAAGAGCCCTCTATTTGCTTAAAGCGCCAGACGGGTAGGACGGTACACAGGGGTTTTTGGAATGATAATTACTTTTATCAACAATAATTCTAGTAAAATGCTTTTTATAAGGTAGTGATGTCGGCAACTAATTCTCCAATAACATTAAAGAGCAACAGTTTGCAAATCAGACCATATAACATTTAAGCTTGTCAATAAAAGCTGATTTAATAGCGATGCATTGTTATTCTGCGATTGAGGGGAATTTCACTTGGAAATGTCTCGAAAAAGTTGAGGAAAAATCACAGAATAACCCAAAATTCAAACATACAAATTTTTGTATTTTATAGGAAAGTTCTTTCTGCCCGGTACTGACATTTTGTAACTTCTTTACGATTCCAGTATCCCAACTTTCTTACAAAGACTTTCTTTGCAAAAAATCTTTACTTTCAATGTTTTGCGCATGTACATTAGTGGAAAGCGAAGACCTTCCATGTACGCCTGAAAAGATGATAAATCATAGTAACAGAAGCTGGACTATTTGAGAAAAGCCAACATAACCGTTATTTGGCATATACAACATTTTGTACACAGATAAATTAAATTTTAAATAGGTAGATGTACACTTATAAATTTTTCTTTGGTCTCGAAAATCCAGCACTGAACTTTCTTAACTTTTTGAGCAGCTGAGTACTACTTTCTTGTAAACCGATTTCTTATAAATACAAGAAGTGTAAAGTAACAAGAGGAAGTCATAAGAAATAACCGCAAAATCAGAAACCTCCAGCGCACTTGCGATTGACAAACCCCTCAAAGGAAGACTCGATTGCTGAACGAACAAAGTCAGATTCGTGATCAAGTGCACGACAGCAAGTAGTACAAACTGATTAGCTATTTGCATGCCTTCTAAAATGACTTTCCTAGAAAATATGGTTTTCATCAATGCTGCATTTTAGGGGAGAATGAGCAAAGCTGGTGCCATTTTAGATGTGTGTCAAAAATAAATAATTGTCCTGACAAAACATTTATGACGTGCCATTTGTTTGCGTTGACTTTTGATGGAATGCCATTCAAACATGAACTCGATCACTCTTGTTCGGTATCACAAGCTTCAAACCACGACTGAGTTGCAGTTAGGGTTTCCAGATTTCTGAGGCGAAACTAAAATTTGATGAATTCATGCCTAATCCATCAAAAGGTGGGTCAAAAAAGCTTGCTTCTCTGTAAAGAAAATATAGGTGCGGAGAGGTTTGTGCTTTCGTTCTAGAGTGGTAACACCACAGGTTGAAATCACCGAAGTAACAACCTCTCCTGCAATCTTTGCTAAAGCATGCAGGGGCGTCATTATGGGGGTGTGTAAGGTGTGGCACCCCCTGGCCTCAGGACTGTCGTCAAATTTCTAAAAATATCAGCTTTTGTCGTCAAATCTAGGATCCCGGTGTTGTCAAAGAAGCGTCACCATTCATGCCTATTTTGCCTACAATACCTCAACTTCGATAGAAATTGATAGTTCACAACGTAGAATATACGGTACATTCATTTTCATAAGAAAAACTTGTCAACAGGGTCTTCTAAATTAGGGGTTCTAGGAAGTGACATCCTCTAAGGTTGTAGAAGTCTGAACTTTTATTTCCATTTGGTAAATTCTCTTTTTGTCTCTATCACCAGGCATGAACCTTGTGTTAGAGTGTTGAAGCTTAGAAAAGGACATTTGCATCTGGACCACTATTTTTTCAAAAACTGAAACAGACATACAACGTATTTAAGCCATTCTGCTTCTCAGAAACTACTTATCATAGATTCATGTACCTTTCTCTGTGATAATGCTTCCTTTTACCTTGTTTGCTTGTTTTAAAACTGAAGCTTCATAATGAGCTATGTGGTAGAGTTGGGTGGGCACGTCCATACCAGTCTTTCAGACTATAGACCTATGTTTTAAACTTGCTTGAAAAGCCGCTGAAATAGAGAAAACAGGCGTTTCCTACATTTTCAAAAACTCTGAAAGGTGTGTCCACGAAAAACTTTTCTGGGGCTTTCGCCCCAGGCCACTTACACTTCTCTCCTCTATCTTATCCATCCTAACACCTTCCCTAGCAATTCACGGAATACTATTGAATGCTGGCCTCTTTATGAAAGTAATCAGTAACGTTCCTCCTTACAGTTCCTTCGATTCGCTCCTGTAGAATTGCTTACTCAGTTACCACACCCTGTTAAAAGAATTGCTAAGTGACCACGCCCTTCTATCGGCAAATTTGGCCTAGCACCACGTTGGCTGAGCTGGCTAGCGACGCCCTTGAAAGTATGCATGCATTTGCACTTAGATGAGAATTATTCAGAAACTTAACAAAAAAAGGTAAGTGGTAATTCGTAACACTTTGTTAAAGAAAAACACAATTATGCCAAAGTTAGAAATCTGCCAAAAGGATTTTGTGAAGTCCAAATAATTCAAGTAAATACCAAAATTGTGATATTTTGCAATGGAAATGCCAATCTGGCGACCCTGGTTGCAGTAAGTAGATCATTGAACTAAAGAGCACTTGAAGATGGATTTCTGCCTAGTTACCCGTAAGATGTAACTAATAATTTCATTTTCTTGTCTATGTTTGGTTAACCCAGCAGATGGCGACAATACAGTAGAATGTAGATCGATTTTTCAGACAATTTATTAGGTTTGAATAATTTGTACCAGCTCGTTAATAAACAGCTAAGTATTAAATGATCTCGAGGATTCGTTTACAAATATGAAAGTTCTCATTGTAAAACTGAACACCGTGGAAAGGTGCTTGAGTGGATTTAGTTTATCAATGCTATTCTTGAATACAAAACACATGATAAACGTTTTGGAAAGAAAATGAAACATCTACGTTCATAACCGAAGGTAGCGGGTAGACAGAGATCCAACTGTCTAGAAATTTGAGAGTGGGCAGGATAGAACGTTATGAATCTGTTGCATCGTAAGCAAGGCGAATAGGTCAGGCAAGCCAGTGACAAATAGATATGAGAAAGGCGTTTATGCCTCATTGTGAACAAAATTGATGTTTGACGATTGATGATCAGGGATCAATCAGTGTTCAGGATGAGTAAGTAAAGCATGATATGATGTTAATGACATGAAAAGAGAGAGCTTACTACGTTTATTTCCTCTTGCTAATAAGAAGTAACAGTATACTTGCTGCAAATTAGGGAAAACCTTCTTATATACTCTGTCTGCTTAGATTATGTGCGATGTATTCAATTCAGTAATCTGACGTACCTTGTATCTGCAAATTTCTGCCATTGACGGTAAAGAGTTGCCAATGCATAAGAATCATAACACACTCCCCTTCAATGCGAATTTAGCCCACGTTCTTTTGACTCAGAACACATGTAATGTGCTTAATAGACCTACTTTGCTTTGCCTAGGAGTTTTCCATCGATATCATCCTAATTGTACTTCTTATCTCTAAGTCATTGTAACCATATTGACCTTGCTCGTTTGCACGCTCTGTATATTGTATTTAGAGGCGGGGGCTTATTTATCTCCCTCAAATTGGTATTCAGCGCTGAGGAATACTAAATTCTCTATGACGTCTTGGTTGTTGTACAAAACTAAATGAATTTAATTGGTCAAGACGATGCTATCTCTGCTCTTTGAAGTTAAGAGATAAGCTATAATAGATGCTCCATGCGAGGTTCTTAATTTCAATCTATAACTTTTCTTCTCCTAATCTCTCACCTTGTCACGTGGATGGCTACCACACTACAAAGAACTATAGATCTGTGAGGGGTGGTAGGAAGCTTAATAGTGGGCTCTATGTGTTTGCAATGGTACTGCTGTGAGTGCCAAGGTCTCCATAATGGGCATCTGCTGCAGATGATCTTGAATTAAAAGCAAGCTAACAACTAAAACGGAGGTAATCCTAGCTGGAGGTGATGATGATCATTCTCATTATGATCATTATCACCATCAGCAGCAGCAACAACATCATCTAGATAACCTACATCACCTACATCACGTACACCATGATCGTGTTGCTAAGAAATGAACCTCGTAGTCATTTGGCAATATCTATTGTTTGCCCAATTTCTATAGAACGTAATTACAACATACTGTCCCAAATTAATGACAGTTTCGCGAATAGACAAACAACCAATATCAAGATTGCTCGACTATACCTAACATAAAGGAGAAATTCCAGCGCATTTATTTTACAAATATCTATAAAGCAGACTCCGTCGTCGTTTATCGTTGGTTAGGGACGGGCCATTATTTATGAAAGATGGTGTTACCGAAGAGAGGCCTGGTTTGATTAGAAAATTTCCTGTTGCCCAACCTTTGCTTTAAAAATATTGACTGTCGCCTTAGACTTCTGTACAACTTATTGACATATACTTGTTGAAGAGACTTTGGATTTCGAAACTATAGTAATTGTACTCATATACTAAGATAATCTATTCGTTCGCTTTTTGCACAGGTTAAGCTTTATGAGATTTATGGGTTTCCTTCAAATTATATCCATAACTAACTAATACATTTAATTTCGTCTCTGTTATAGGCACGAAAGACGAAGAGAACTGTAGAGAATTAATCAGGTTTAAAGAATTCCTCAACATCCTTTACTTTTCTTTTTCAATGTTTCTTTTATTGTTGTTTTCTCTCTTTCCATTTTCTTTTTCCCTGCACTATGATTACGTAATACACGGTTTTTTATAAGAAAAAGTTTATAAGAAAATGAGGCTCAAATGGTCAATATCTTAAGAAAATCTTAAGAAAATCACGATGCTTAATTCCAAAATTTAGTGTTTTTATTGGTCAAACATCAATGTTTTGACGTTATTGCATTCAAAATGTTAACGATGGAATTCAAATTCAAGTATACAATATTTATAACGAAAGTGTAAACCATTTTAGCCAGTTTATTTCAGTACAAGTTAAGAAAAAATTAAGAAATTCTCAGGCTCAATTTCGGGAAAAGTTAAGAAAATTGAGGCTCAGGCAAAATGGCGGTTTTCTGGTGAAAAAAACGTGCACACACTTTTATAAGCATACCTAAGTTTTTGCTGAGTTTTTACTTTCTTAAAAATGTTTTGGATTTGAGCTTTAGATCACTCTCAAATCACTTTTAAGTACAAAAAGTGTAACTTCGTTTGAAATACAAAAGAATATGTTCAAATTTTTGTTGATGTTTTGCTTCATCGTAAAGTATAAAAAATTAGAGAAGAATAACAAATATGGTGTCGATAGCGAAAAAGTTATTCTACAAGCAGTATAATAACTCACATATACAAAAATTGTAAGCCTTGATGAAGCTTGAGCCTCGGATTATTCATAAATTATCCCTTAATTTTCCTGGTTTTGAACCTAAGATTACTCTTAGATTATCCTTAAGTGTCAAAGTTGTAGCATGGTCTGGAAATGAAAGGAATATATTCAAAGTATTTTTGATGTCATAACCATGAAGCAAAACAAAAGAGGACCAGAAATGATAAATATTATTTTGATTTTTCAAACGTTAATGCAAAAGCACCATTATGCCTCAAATACACAAACATTCTAAAATCCTTAAATTTTATCGATTCTGAGCCTTAATATTCGTATAAATTTATTCTTATGAAAAAATGTGTATTTAGACCAAGCATTCGTAGTAAGGCCATTTGATATAAAAATTTGCAGGTTTGCATTGCATTTAACAATTAGCCAATGAACACCATCAGTTAACATATTGAATGCTGTTTAAGCATCCCGAAAGCGCTGATAGGAAAAACTGGCTCATCCAAGTATCAGTTTTGTTAGCATTGAGATATCTGATTCAATGGACACATGATTTTGTATCTAACAACTGAAAATCCCTTATAATAGCAAAGATCTGTTACATTGACATGATCGCGTGGGCAAGTCATTTCAAAGTAAGGGGATTACTGTCTTATGACCAAACAGACACCGATGCTAATCAAACTAGATATTCTATCAAAGACAAACAAGGTAAAAGTGAAACACGAACAGTGTGAAGAATACTATATATCATTTAATATTTGCAAGGAGAACTAGAGTGCCTCAGGGATGACAGGTGTAGTTATCCGCGTATTTATCTATGATGTATGAGAGAAAACGTTTGTGCTAAATTTGGAATTTATTGCGGTCTCTTTTTGAGCATATGCAGGCTCCATTATCACAGAATACTAGAAGATGATGTAAAGAAGGGCATTAGCAAAGTCATAGCAAATGGATAGGTAAACTATATTGAGTGGGTGTTTTACGTTTGCATATACACTTTCATTTCTTAATCTTTCACTGTGTGATGATCACAAAGAGTATCACACAAATGGAAATATACAGATCTCTAACGTGTAGTAGCAAGCATTTCGTGGGCTCATTTCTTTACAGGTCTAAGAATGAAGGTAAGTGCGTAGCTAGTGGAATGTCCTAGAGAGTGATTGCTGAGGCAAATCCTGGTTGTACCATCACTTTGGGGTTCAAAACCCCTATTTAATTGTCTAAATCTCCAGATCAATAATAATGTTGCAGGAAACATGAAAATTTATTACAATTTGAGTGCATTAGCCCTCCATGTCACTCCTACAGGTGTGTCTGAATGAGAATGAAATTTAGATAAAGGAGTTGGCTTGTTACACATCAGTCAGTTTTTTGTCATAGCCAATAATGGGGAAGTAAATGATGGCAAGTTACCTAAGTGATTGCATATTTCCTGAGTGTTTACATATTTTATGGACTGTAAGCTATCGCCTGCAGCAACCAGAAGCATGCTTTCTTGTGAAACTATAGTAGGAGGAGTTTCAAAAATTGCTGTCCTAGTTCAAGCGTGTTTAGACTACGTGTGGACAAGCAAAAGTGAATTGGACTAAACTGGGCAGTGTCTACTTTTGGTACGAATTGGTCTTTCGCTTACATGAGATCACAGACGTAGACTGGACCTTACCTGGGTGCACGTTGAAAATATTCCAGAAGCAGACCATGTAAAGGACCAGAACTGAAGATGATGTATCAAATGCAAACCTATCCGCATCAACAACAGATTGTATCCAGTTACGTAACACACACACAATTAATTTATCACTTGAATACGACAAGTAGGTTATATCTTTAGAATCAACAAGAATAAATAAGAATTCCACACATTACAACGGTCAAAGACATAGCTGCTTTCTAAACTGCTAAGCATAATGATCCTCCATTTGCTGTTGTTGTACCAAATGAAAATATTCGCTCGTTGTCTTGCATGTATAAACACAATCTTAATCTGCTTAGGATTTACAGCAAGAATTGATAATAGTAACCACTGAATAACGACGTCGCGTTTTATTGGAAAGCTTCTTTCAAAGCCTTCTTACTCCTCATGTAAAGCTCTAGCCTCGTATGTCCAGTGGCGTAACAGGAAAGTGTGGGTCCCTTAGTGAAAGTAGTATTTTGGGGACTTTATGCTTAGGAACGGGTCTTTAATTATCAGGAGGGAGGAGGTGGAAAACTCTTTCATATAGTTGATGGAATTTTTGTCCCCCTTCCCAGATCCTCCCCTGGAAGAATTAATGACCGGTCCCTTAAATAAATTTGAGTTAAATTTTAGACCCTACGTAGTTGGCCCACCTTTTCGAGAAATTTCTTGGGGGTCCTTTCGGGGCCCGTATATCTGGGGCCTGTAGCATTGTGCTTCAAGGTGCATACTGTGTGCTATGCCACTGCGAATGTCGTAAAATTTTCAATTGCATTGCAAGACTGATTTGGATTTGATTTTGATGCATATTTTTATAAGAAGCAAGCACATAAGAAATAAGGGGTTGAAATCAGGTAAATATTTAAAAACATTTTAGGGATAAAGGTAGACTGAAAATAAAAGCACACGTGAAAAGAAGCTCTTACAAAAGAACTTTTGATGAAACTAGGAACAAAATGCATGCAACATCCAGCCTCAGCTTATATCAGACAACATCCAGCCTCAGCTTATTCCGACCCCCACTTACATGTTGTTTTTTTGGAAAGTGGTTTATAAGAAAGTAGTACTCAGCTGATTACAGTTAATGAGGTTCAGTACTGGATTTTGATACCTAAGAAAGTGCTAACGTGTGTATTTATCTTAACTTGGATTTATCTGAATACAAAATGCTATATATGCTATAGTGGCTGCTCTCTAACAGTTTAACTTCTAATATCTATTAAGAGTTAGCACCATTTTTAGGTACACATGGAACTTTTCATTTGCTATTAATGTGCATGCACAAAATATTGGAAGTGAAACATTTTTGCTAAGAAAGTCTTTAAAAAGTTTAATACTGGAATCGTAAAAAAGTTAAGAAAAGTTTCAGTAATGGGCTAAAAAAGCTATCTTATGAAAAGGACGTGTATTTTATTTTAAGAGATTCGCCGACCCCGAGTATCAGAACCCTCGCTTATTCAGGACCTAAGAGTACCTCACAAAGCCAAGACATTCTGCTTCTCATCAGGGGTGATTTCTAGGGGGGCTCAGGGGGCGGAGCCCCCTTGTTAAAATTTCTGCTCATTGTGGGGGGCTCAGCCCCCTAAGACTCTTGCATTGGCTTGGCTTTTCAGAGTTTATTGGCCTTGCTGCCAGTGCTATGATCAATTGTGCACTGCTATATGGTTATTGAGGCATTTCTTATTGTTGATTATACTATATCAGTATTTAACTAAATTATCATGCTTCCATCTTTGAAAACATGGGCGTGGTTGTATCTGGGCCGCACCCAAAATATGGGCGTGGTTGTACCTAGAGCCCCCTTGCTAAAATTTTTAGAAATCACCACTGCTTCTCGTCTCACACTAGTCTAATCTGTGCTGCTGTTGTTGTTCTTATTTTTATTGTTGTTGTTGTTCAACATCTAGGCTGAAAGCAGAAAGATTGTTTCTTATAAAAATACATGTAGGAGGATGCTGAGTTGTAAATCATTGGATATTGGGCTGTGAAATGAAGCATTTGGGATGTACTGAATGTCACTTCCTAATATTGGCAAGCGCTAAAGCAGTTAATGAGTTCATTGCAAAAACATAGTGGAATAGCCTAAGCTCTACTGCATGGTAATTCAGTTTTAACCTATTCAAATTGTAGCTGATACACGGAAAGTCATCTGGAAAACGTCACCACTACAGAATGCCGGTGAGCCTATTCTCATGCATGCACTATTACTTCTGATTGGTGACAAAATAAGGCGTGTGCTCCTTCGAGGTGTGTGGTATCTAAATACGACTTTTGTCTTGCATGCCAAATATAGCCCTGTTATAGTAAAAGATTCTAAAAATTACCATACTTAATCAAGCTGTATTAAATAAAGCAATATGTGTGTCTACAAAAGCTAAATCGTTAGAAGATGATTAGTGGTGTCATTAGCAACAATAGAAAAATTTGATTGAGAATTTGTTTAGAGCACGAAATCAATTCGAATTTCAATGGTCAAGATATTAGTCCTGAAGAAATAGTTTTCGACAAACAAGGTATGACAAAGGATGTATGCAAGTAATATCGACTATCTTTTGGGATATTTTCAAATCAATTTACTAAATGTGAAAGCTTGAAAATGACAAATTGGTACAGGTGGTTTTCTGGGGAGTTTCTTGAGCACAGCATTACATTAGAATGCTATCCCAATGTCATTTGCGATACATTTGTGTGAAAGTCGAAAATTTGATAGAGTACTACCAACATGGCACACAAAAGGGGGTGGGAACCTGAAACCCTCTAACGCCAACATTCGATCATCTTTTCCACAGACAAAAGTTGGTTGAGACAAAAGTTGGTTGAGACACTTTGTGGACAGTCGGAGGCATATGCACTATACCTAGGTGAAAAAGAAAGTGACACCATAACGATGAGAAAGCCGACTCAGTGCTCTCCTAAACCCCTAAACAAAGTGCAACCCTGAGCTACAGATCAGCTTTTGTCCATGCGTAGTAAGTTTTGTTGATATCCATTATGTTGCATTGTCACGTGATAGTCATGCAATCTATCTTATTACATTTGGTCGATTACGAAAGCATTTAATGAATTCAATAACCACCCTTGTTTACAAACATAGACGTTTTGTTGTTTTGTAGAAAAGAGGCATTGAAAAGATGGTGAGAATAAAGTTGTGTGATTGTAGCTTGTATTGAGGCAAAAAGCCCTTTGATTCGATTCTCTTTATCGACCATTGAACATATTTTACAAGGAACTTAAGATTGAAGGACATCATTGGGACGAAGTAAATTCAGATACGTGTAAAGTCGCAACAATATTCACTGCTGCTATGACTTTGTAAATGTACCTTTTGCTTGCATTCGCTGTATCTTTTAGTAATTTTAAAGTATGTCCAAAGGTCGATGAATTCCAAATTGGACTGACCAGTCTAATGTCCTTTATAACATTATGCTATCAATGTTTTCTCTATAACTTCTAACGTATGATGTTGATCTATAAATATAGAAAGAGCAAGGAAAAGGGGCAGGGATGAGGAGGTTAAAAACTCCCTTATCTAAACAGTATATCCCATTAGTTTTCAACCAGGGTTCCGCGGAATCATAAGGTGCTGCCAGTACAGTACAGGGGCTACCCTTGAAGTTAAAGAAATGCGATGATCGACAGTAATGTCTAATTCTCCTGTACAAATATGTGAACAGGGGGGGTCCTCGAGCCACCGGAGCAATTCCTTGGGGTTCTGATCCAGCAAAACGGTTGAGAACCACTGCACTAGCCATTTGGTCCAACATTTTAGCCCATAGCGCTAGATTTTCAACTCTGTTATCAAAGTCCCCTTTCGAAAGAGTCATTCACCATCAAAAAAACTCCTGGCGCCACCCTTGAACACTGAATGACCCTCTTATCTCTCCTCAGGCGCCTTCTTTATAAGAAAGTGTCCCAAAAGTTCAGTGATAATAGTTCTGCAACCTCTGAGATCTCTCTGATAAGAAGAAAAGTTACTGCCCAACTATGACCCGTCTAGTTTCCTGGCATCTAACGAGCTCAAAAGATTGTGTTAACCTAGAAGCTAGGCCTGAAGGGAAAACTCTTGCAACTAAGTCGTGTAGAATGTTCCAGGGAAGCACGTTTCATTCTCTCGAAATTGTTATCACCATAAACACTTCGTTGGCAAATTTTGATTCAGATATAGCCTTGATGTACCAGATATAGCAAAAAGTTGGGCATTCCCTGCTTTTTGTCGGTAAGCTTTAACTCCTAAAAACCATAATCAAACTTCTACTGATCAGAGTTGAATTTGAAGACATTTAAAACCGAAATATTTAGAATGGTACAAGATACTGGGCTTCAATTTCTATCATTCACATTATATATATATATATATATATATATATATATATATATATATATATATATATATATATATATATAGCATTTCCAGGGAGCTTCATGAAGTTTTTGATGGTATAAGTAGGATTACTACAGACATGCGAAGTTGCGTGTGTATTTGAAGCAACAATTTCCTTAAGACACTCAAAAAAATGAATTAGAAATGAATGAATAAATAGAAAGAAAACATGTGCAATAAGCTACAAAAAATAACACTTTACGCGCATCTTTATGTCATTGATGTAGATATCATATAGTAGGTTTGAATGTACATTCCGTCTTCTGGCATAAATTAGTTTAGCCATCTACTAATTAAAGGTTTCCGCTGTTCCCTTTTGACGGCATGATATGATCTTGTATTGATCTTGTTTTGGCAGCATGCCACTAATCAAAACTTTGATCAAGATCAGCAATCACCTTCGTGATACGAGTAAATGATTAGAGAAGTAACGAACTAAAATCTTGCCCCAACACACCAACCATCACAGACCCGACAGCAAAGTAACTTTCACAAACGTCGTGAATTTTCAATGTGCGTAATAAATCCATATTTTTTATGCATTTTGTTATGAAGCCTTAGTTTTACAGCCTGTTTATGGCTTGACTTCTGCAAGCTACGTGCCACAACAAGTTTCTCTAGGACGTAAATTTAAGTTTAAAATGCTAAAAAGGTTACTATCACTTACCCTATAAAGTGTCTCCTCCAATGTGACTCTCGATCTTCAACAAAAAATCTGCAGCATGCAGATATTACTCCCAGCAACTTGAAATTGTAAGAGATAAGTTCGTTTTCCCGTGGCCTTTGCTTAGAAGAATTCCCCCAGCAATGGAAGGAACTACTACGCGCTATGACTAAATGAACGACGCAATTCAATTGAATTCAACTAGCGAACGGAAGCCTTTATCTCTCGTTTTTAAAAGATCAAAAATCTAAGAAATGATCTCTGGTCTATTTATAAGGGACAATGCAAAAGATGTTTGTAAAGAATGTCATAGAGTTCAAAGCTAAGAAATCGCCCTTGTTATTCTCTGTGCCGCTGTGCTGTGACGGATAAGGCTCCTTTATGTCATATTTGCAAAAGAGAGAAATAGCTAACTCTTTGATTGAGCTATGACTTATTTTTACCTGTACTGACTATTCTAAAAGCCCATTTGAATAAAAAGCAATGATACAAAGACCCTTGCATTGGGAACGGGCCAAGAAGTATTTCACAATCTCAACAATATGCTTAGAGAGAGGTTGTAGCAGTAAGTGGGTTCATGGGATAACAGCTAGGATATCTCCCCCCATATAATGCATGTTAGCAGTTGAAGTTGTGCTTTTATGAGCTAGGTCATGCCAGGTAAATTGACTAAACATTGAAAAAAGAGACCAGGGCGCAATAAGGATTTTGAGTGCCTCCTAAAGGATCCAAGTCTTCAGCAAAGCTTTTCAGGACCTTGTTTCGAGCTGTACCTAAAAACCAGTACACAACAAAGTTTAAAAAGGCATTTTTTGTAGTACGATGTGCTTTTGCATCACGCTACTGCTCACGTTTTACCACCATACGCATTTTTTATTAAAAACAACTTTTTAAGCAACCTAGTACTAGGCAGCTTAAAATTTAGAATTTTAGAACTACAAGGAAAGAGCTAAGAACTTTAGACAAATAGCACATTGAAATCGTTACCTGGTTCAACATAAAGCTGTACCAAAACAACGTGAATATGACATTGCTTCAGAATTTAACTCGTACTGACACTTTTTGGCTGTTAAAGGACAAATAGTTTGCTACGTTCACGTTTTACGTACGCTTTCTCAGCAATTTTCGCTAAATTAAGAAGCTTTTAAGAAACATTTAGAACTAATATGTGGCCTAAAATTAAGTAACTGTTGGTACTAGGCCTTGAGCTAGGTTTCTTATAAAATAATGCTGATAAGCTGCGGGAAATGAGGCCCAAAATAGATAGATAGCTTCCTCGATTATAAGCCACACCTAAAAACCATGCAGGGATACATGACTTTAAAATGATTGATAAAAGTCTTGTTGTTTTCTTCGCTACTTCCTACCTGCTCTAAAACAGCTAAATGTAAAAATGAAAGTTAAAGGTTCAGCTACTGAAAACCTATTTACGAATTATATTTAAGAACAGGGAAAGAAGGATCGCTGCTGGAATCATGTTGTCCTTCTGATACATTGTAATGAAAGTCACTAAATAAAACTACGGCAAAACGTAACATGCCAAAAAACCTGGATTTATATATCCGAGATTTGAAAGAATGTTTTGAATATGTTTGGCTACAATCAAGTTTCCGCCCTTGCTCGCAAAGGTGCCCACAATAACTATAAACCGCAACCTGTAATCGAAGGCATATTTAACTGTAATGAGTTGCAGGGGCTTCGAAACCGGAGGGTGGTGCTTGTTGTAAATTGGACGAGCATGGGATAAGAAAAGGACTAGATATGAATTTACTCTAATTTATCAATCAAATCGAAGCTATTTACATTACTCTAAGATAGACTATATCAAGTTCTACTCTGCTCAACTCAATTCTCAATTCCAATTTCCTGCTAGCATATGCAAGGCATGCATACCAAATAGGCGTAGGTAATGGGAGCATAGGGAGAGCATGCTGAGAAGGCGCAACGGAAGTGCCCGAAATAAGAGCCCAGTGCCCCTTTTAGTCCTCCGCTGCGGCCCTTCACAACAGTGCCGGAGGAGCACTGGCCCCCACTTTTCATAGAATAGCATGTTTCTTTATTTTTACCTGAGCTTATTCCCAACATTAGTGACCAGGCTTCTCCACTCTGAAAGTAGTTTCAACGCCCCTGTGTTGTTACCTCTAATACCTCTAATACCTCAAGATTGTGATGCCTGTCTCGCAATCACATGTTCAGCAGACAAAGCTCAAGCTTTCACTGATCAAAACCGAAACTTGAGAGCAGGAAAAGCATGTTGCCCAATTTGGAGCATCTTTTCAAATGTGCATACTGCAAATTGCTTTGTAATAAATCAACCTAAAGCTTACCTGAAACCCATTTCCATAAGAAAAGCAAGCCGCGTTGTGGCATCACATCTTTGATCAAACTGTGTCATTCGTTACAGCTATACGCGACTTTAACTTTCATCTCCAGCTAGCCAAGTTTATTTCTATAAGCTCAACAAAGCATACTCCCAACTGAGTTGCTTTATGTCATGGTTCATCTTCTCATTTTCTCTTGCTAATACGATGGCACGATAGTACACATTCCCAGAGGAACACGTTCCATTTAACACCTTTATATGAGGATCTTTAGTCTCATTTGTCTCAGTAGAACGTTCGTCTACAGGCTCGCAACTAAGGGGGGTCATGTGGTCTGGACCTCTGTGCTTTACAGCAAAAGAGCAACAGTACCCTTTTTGCAGTGCCCTCTAAATAAAAAAGGGCGTTTTCTGTAGATCGAAAAGGCGTGGCTCCAATAATTTTCTGGGACTTCGCCCCCAGCCTCCATTTTTCCTTCATTACCTTGATAAGAGATTGCAATGAGGGTCATTGGACTTCAGAAATAACAATACCAGCAAACTTCTAACACTATTTCTTTTTTTCATGAATCTGCACAACAGTATTCAAAGGCTGTATCTTCTTCAAAAAGTTTTAGTGTGCCCCTTTTCGTGGGTTGGACTCCTGCCCTCGAAAATTCCTAGTTGCGCGCTTGGTCTATTTGTGGTGTTCAGATATTGAGACAGGGTTAGCATAAAGTAATTTGGGCAATGCAAACCCTTTCATTCCTGTTAGATACTAGAGAAAACAAAGGGCTGATTCGCTTGGACCTCCAAAACGCGTTTTTTCACCTTCAGCATAATTGGATGTGCTGTTTGTGGAAGTTGCTAATTGGTGCCTGCTAGTCTTTTGCATATCACAAGCACCAAATTTCGGAATATTTCAGAGATCAGATCCTGTTATTTATCTAATAAAATAAAACAAGTCAAAGAAAACTGTTTGAAATTCATGGTGTTGGGTTTATATTATTACTGGATAGGAGGAGTGAAATTAAAGATCAGAATGCTGATGGTGAGGCGGCTTTGCAATCCGGAGATACATTTTTGCTAAACAATTGAGATTAAGGAATCTTTTTCTAGACCGACTGATGGAGGAATCCTGCAAATTGACTAATTCCTACAAAGATGAATTGGATTACCACCCATTTCTGTCTCAAATCGTATAAAACGCTTAGCTAACCAATTTCCAATGGTATGTTAAGCCGTCTTTTATGAGACTAATTGTAGAATGGCAAAATTAAATGGCATTTCACAATAATCGGGCTATTTTCTTTTGTTGAGATTGCTTAAATTTCTTTCAGCCATCTTAAGATCAGCCGAAGGAATAGCTAGAGCAATGTAGGAAAAATTATAGGCACCACAAACCAAGTGAAAACAATCGTGATAATGCGCTAATGATAATTAAGGCATGTATTTTAAGCCAAAAGTCCCCATTTCATGACGTCTGGGCACAATATAAGAATGCTGAATCAGCAGGGTATTTGACTTAGAATCTAGAATCTCTTTAGTAAAATCATAATTAGAAAATACGAATGTAGTCATTGAGATTTATTTTCCCTATTATTGCTAAGCGCTGGTAATACGATTGGAGAGTTAAGCAAGCTTAAACTCTAGCCAATCCCTGTTTTTGCTCTTAAGGAAATCATAATCCTCTGCTGTTTCTTCAGCATTTCAAGTTTTGTTACAAATATATGACGAGACAGCAATGTTGCCGTCCTAAAACTGTAAGAAGGGTATAGACCACACCCTTCAATAATCCCATTTTTGAATTTCTGGCAACATTTTGCTTGCTACTGCTGTATATGTGAAAGCATTCAAAGAAGGAGAAAGCCAACATAGGTTTTTCACTCTTTTGCTATTGATAGGAGCGTACCTTTCCTCCTTTTGCAAGTATATAGCTAAGAACTTCTCAATCCTAGCGTATAGTAGATAGAGGGGAGCCGAGCCCCCCAAAAGTTCTCACGATCATTTGACAAGGGGGGCTGAGCCCCCATCCAGGACACGACTTTGAGATAGCTAGATTTTCAGGCACACCGGAACTGGGGAGGGAGCCTAAGGGAGCTGGAACCCCCACTTTTTTGCTAGTGTATGATGTCATGTAATACATAACCTAAGATGTATTTTGATACTCAAAAGGGGCGACTTCATGCAACTTAAAAGTGTGCTTGCAAAAATTTTTAAATGGCTCCACTAATGACCCCACTGTCACGCCCAATTGGAGCTTCCCACCCGTCCCCAGCTCTCTCACTAAAAATGTATTCCGGCGTTTCTGTTTATGCAAAATGCTAGCTATGTTAAGTTTTGCTCTTTTGAAGTACTTCTTGCTTCAGAAACTGTAAAGTAGTGTGTAGGGATTCTCAGAACCTAACAATGGCCTTCATTTGCAATAACTTATTCCAATATTGAAGCAATTACATTCACCAAGATATAAAATAGCATTCAATGCCCCCCTCCCAAAAATATTCGTAAACCTAAACAACCAGTCATGTTCAATTCAAGTGCTGAACCCAAGTTCCTTTTTGCGTACCAACTATAGAAATACCAACCTACTAGAACAAGAAAACAACGCAACATCTTTGGTGATCAATGCTGGATATTCACCTCAAGCCAACTTAAACTATCTTCATTTCATTGGTAAAAGGATTATAAGTTAAAGGTAAGCCGTTTCATTTTGCCAATAGAAACTGCAACAAGCATTGGATAGTACAATGCTTACATACAAGAAGCACGTAGAATCAATTCAGTATGGTGTTTACAACAGAAAACATCAGGGTGAACAATGTGAATTAGGCTGATATATAAATAAGTCTTAGTCACGTTTATTCTGATGTAAAAGGCGGTGGTTTCACGTCTCTAGCTCTATGACGAACAGTTATTTTAGGATAACTGTTCGTCATAGAGTTATTTCATTATCAGCATAGACAACTCAGTTGAACGGAAATGTAGAGCTGCTTCAATAAGAAAATCAGGTTCTTGTCTCTCTTGGAGAGAAACGTTCGGGTTTCAAACTTGAACAATGCTTTCTTTGAAGCTCACATCCTGCAGCTATTGTTCCCGATAATATCTGTAAGAATGATCTCTAAAGAAAGAAATCTATAACATATTCGATTATTTCAGAGACCCGACATTGCAGACTTTACGTGGCATCCGGGCAGGGATTTCATTTTGTAATAATTATGAGTGCCCTACTGAGGAATTAAGGAAAACCCAACTACGACTAAGGTTGGCTATGTCAAGGAAAATTCATGGAATAGCCAAGACAAGTTAGGCGATAAGCGTCAAAAATGCTCTGATGTCGAAGGGAATTTTCAGTAATATTTACTGCGAAAACCGTGATTAATTCGCAGTCCAAATGTCCCACCGTAATTTTATGGTGCAACAATTGGGCATCCCAGTTATTTCCAAAGGATGGATGGCACATGGTAAGAGGATCTTCCAGCCTCACACTATGAAGCTTTTATATCCAATATTGGATTTCGTTTGATACCAGAAGAGAAGTCAGAACTGAATGGGGTTCATTATCATACAACGGGAAATTAACAGACAATGCGCACATCCTTATTAAGATTGTAGGGGAAAAGTCCACCCTAGCGGTAATTAATGAACAAGTAGGCAAGACCTACACAAACATTGCGGTGAATATGTAAGACTTTATTTTTCAAACGAAGTCAAATATCTGTACCCACGCAGCTTCAAACATGATACAGTACAACTAATCCATATTTAAGGATAAACAAAAGTGCTTTTATCTCTGTTATAGTATTTTTTAGGTAATAATCACAGATAATTAAGAGTGTGATGGAAGATGTTATTATGCATAGAATGTGTTGATAACCCAGTTTTTCTTTATCAAGTAACGCTGCAATGCATTCTACTACCATCATAACAGGCTTTAACATTTTTGGTTTTGAATAGTATCTTCTACATTCCTATATGACCTTTCAATGATAGCAGCTAGTAACTGTGGTCATTCATATTTCTTCAAGTTAAGAACGTTATGCAAATGGAGAGCCAAGGTCTTGGTCAGTCAATGAAGCGTCTGTAACTTTCACATTTAATGGCAAAATAAATGATGAAAAAGTCACAAGTTATATAAAATTGCATAGCAGAACAGACCAAATACAAAGTTATACATCGTGTTCCTCTCTAAAAAAATAGTTGCAATTCACTCTTTTAAATATCTCCTCACTGTTACCGAACAGTTTTTCATAAGGATACTAAACTCTTTGCTAAGCCTCAGTATTCTTAAATTTGTTAGGTTTAGAGCCTAAGATTATTTTTAAACTGTTCTTAAATTTGAAAGGTGTAACTTCGTCTGAAAATGAAATGCATGTATTCAAATCTTTGACTGTCTTACTTCATCATAAAACAAATTAAAGGAGGATAAAAATAATAAGCATTTTGTCAATAATGCAAACGTTTATTTACAAGTAGTACAATAAATCGAATACACAACAATTCTTAGTCTTGATGAAGCTTGAGACTTCCATTATTCTGAAATTTCAGGAATTCTGAGCCTAAATATTCTTACAACTTTTATCTTATAAAAAAGTGTGCATACTTCAGGCACCAATTAGAGTAAAGCGACGGAGATTGTAGCAAAAGTGATAAAATCAAAAGTTGAGGTCAACGAGACTTCACTCCTAACTGCACAAAATCTGTTAAGAGTTGGTGCTGAGAGCATATCACTATGCGTAGCGGTGCAAAGAGAAAAACAATCACACAACGCTTTAAAGAAAAATAGATACAGTTTCAAGGATTATCCACTATCCCTTGTTATGCTTGACATATAAACCTACAAAAGCGGAGTTAATAAAAAATGTGGTAAGGTCAGGGCCACAGGCGAGACTTCATCTTTTCACAGCAAGAATTCTGTAGAAAGGGAAGGCACTTGGTACTTGAAGATAATATTATGGCAGAAAACGATAAGAGTGTAAATAGAAGTATTGCATACATTTATCACAGATAATTTCATGATTTGGGTCATGGAATTAATACACATCAACAAGATGAGGTGGGGAATGCAAACAAGTTGCTAATTAGTGAGATACTTAAAAAAGAGAGAAATTAATTTGATATCAAGATGTAAAGTCGTTCTTCTTTTTGTATCGAACGATCAATAGTTATGGTTCACAGCTAGGATCTAAATCAAATGGCTTAATGATATCAATGTTAGTTTTCCCTGGTTTACAACAATCAAGGAAATATAAGAAAGAGGGTGCCAGGGATTTGGGAAGCTGAGATGCTGGGAGCTCTTGGTGGATAATGATTCTTTCAGTCTTGCTACTTAGTAAAAAGCAACTGAATTAAATGAGCATATCACATCTGAGCTTGGTATTCGTTTTGTATTTATAACTATGTTGATTCCTCTGCTTGCGTAAATAACCAATGCAAGTGTAGATCTTATGATACATCAACAAATCTTAACACTGAAAGACTATGGCAACCGAAAAGTAAGTTCAACAAACTTATTTTTGGCTGCGTGCGGAAGACTTCACACGTAGTAAATCAGAGAGATTTGGTCTTTTGATCAATATGCAAATTTAGTAAACAGCGAATGGGATTAGAAGGCACGAGATAGACAAGAATCAATCTTTCATTAAAATATGCAATATGGTACAACATTAAGTCTTAATATATGCTAGTGCGTGTTACGTATTGAACAACTATATGTGCAACAAATACCTACAGAGCATCTAATAGTTTAATCATCCAGCTGACACAGTAACGCCACACCTCTTTTTACCCAATGGCTTTCAGGTTGGTCGGTATCAAGAGCAATTGGTAATACATAGTTTGTTGAATGCCCTGTTGTGGATAAGGTTCCTCTACGAGCACTCGTCTTATAGACAGGACACAAATAAGCTTGCTTCTTTTTGAATTCAGTGACTTTTCCTAAAATAGAAAAAAACTAATCGTTGATATTTAAGTTCTTTTTGAATATGGATTAGAGTCTTGCAGCTTCTGTAAAATTCAGATGGAAGCCATACGGGTCAGAGGTAAAATCAGCTTCTTTCTTTATTCATAATGAGAGGGATTTCATTAGTTGTATATCATATAATGACATTATATAATTAATGAAGTAATTAAAATGGATCGCATAAAAGGCAGGATATTTGACTAGAAATGAACTAATAGCAGCCATTCATAAATTTTCCAATACAAAAAGAGAGTGCTGAAAGAAATGACAGGGTGTTTTAAATATTAAACTCACTAGGTATTCCTACAACAATTGCAGAAATTTGACAGCACCACAAAAGACATATGCAGAGATAATGAATTTTCTAAAGCACAATTTCACAATTTTCTAATTGATGTAGAGAAGCTAATAGCCAAATTACTTGCATTACTTTTAAGACAATTTTTACGCTTGCGATATGAAGATGGATTATTCTGATCATGCATGTGTTAAATTGTCATGGCTGTCATGGTGACGTTCATTCGAAATCATAAACACTAACCTGGTTTTATCCAAATGATAGGCATTGAATCATGCAATACTTTAGGGAATGATTCAGCAACAACACCACTGAAGTAAAAACAACCGATTAGAAACTCACTAAAAAGACCTTAAGTGATAGAGAAATCTCCTACAATGCAAATAAGAGATCGGATAGATAAAGATGAGTGAGATTTGCATACTAGTACCAGGCCTGATCCAACATTCTGACGATTTTGGTAACTAATGCTAGAACGCCGATAAACAACGTTGAACAAGTCGCCCTCTCGTAATAAATCATATTGATACAACGAAAAATATACTTTTAACAAGTTTGTTGTAACGAAAAAGAAGAAAATGCTCAAAAAACAATGAGCTATTATATTTTGCAATAAAAGTGCCATATATAACATACACTGCCTTTCAAATATTATCAAATTGCAAAATTCAATCTGCTAATTTGCACAGGCTGTGCTTTGTTAGTTTCTGCTCAATAGACATTTCATGGTTTTAGAAAAAATCTAGAATTAGCATTACTTTTCTCTGTCCCATCTTGCGCCTTCCAAGAACAAACCAATGACATAAACCCCATCTTCAGGTTCTTTGTCGGCAGAATCATAGGGCAGGACCTAGATTGTGAGAAGATATCAAATTCAAAACCCGAGGAGTGATTACGTCGAGACTGGGCCTACGAATACTTGCTTACTTCACATTGTAATCCAATTGTTTCAATTTCCAAAATCACATCACAAGGAATCTAAGTGTGAGAGTTGCAAGGAAACAACAAAACTTTGTTCTGCAAATCGAAAAATAAACGTGCTAACGAAATCCTCTGGAGGAATACTCCCCTTAATATGCATTCTTCATAGCAGCCCCTAAAAGACCCAGAGGGAATTCTTCCATCTTGCAGCTTGTCCCATGTTCCCTGTCTTGCGTGTTGGGATTTCCAATGCATTTTTATTGAAAATTCAGTTGATTTGAAGCAATTAAAAAATGGTATTATACTGCTAACTAATGATGCTTCTTTACAGCCACAGGGTTGAATAATGCTCAAAATTTACCAGGTAATGAAAAAAAATATAGGGTCTTCAATAACAAAGAGCCTTCAAGAACTAGTCGAAAAGCAATAAGTAATTCAACTTAGATGTGGAAAGCAACTGTGAAAGCACAATAGATTCATAAGGCAGAAAATGCAATGAGTTTGTTGAAAAATGCAACTAAAAGGGATACCTCAAAATCGAATCCAAGTAGATCGATTGGTATTGTGTATTTCCTGGCAAAATTCTGTTTCGCTCCAGTCAGAAAAGCCTAAATGCATGATAATAATATGATCAGTATCGATACAAAAGCCAAAAGATGGACTTCGTTTAAAACCCAAAACTGGTTGTGTTCAATGTCTAAAAGGCTTGGAAATGATAATAGAGCTCTAACTTGTTGAAGCAAAGAACAATCTAGAATTACTGGTTTTTATTAGTCCTATCACTTTCTAAAATATCTGTATAATTATATACCATTGGCGACTTTTTGGAATAATTAATAACTTACGATGACATGGAAAGGAATAAATGCTGGCATCTCACTATTCTTGAAGTGGAATAAAAAAATGTACAACTTCGTAGCATTGTTTCTTTTTAACCCCCTTTGAAGAACCACAAGTATGCGTCAAAACCCAACTGTGTTTTTGTAGCTTGAGCTTTTTAAAGAAGAAGGCAAAAAATAGCAGCCGATTAAGACTGCAGAACACGTGACAAGCAATTACGTCATCTTTATCATGATTGGTCAATGAGCTTGGTTTGCCCACCAAAAACTGCGGTTTTGGTGGGCAAAATAAGTGAATTGAGTAATCACGATAAAGATGACGTAGTGGTCTGTCACGTGTTCTAGTGTTCTTATTCACCTGTGTGAAGTAAAACCCTGAAATCCAAAATACAGGCGGTTTTCCACTGTCATACCAGTCCTGAAATGAGAAATTGCAGAATGGTCAATAAATAGAAACGAAATGCGCATGGATGTTGCACTTTCTCACCTCCTACGCAATATCTCAAGTGTGCATTGTTAATTGAAACGCAAGCATATAACAGTGTAAAGCAGAGCTCAGTTAACAATCTTCATATGTAAGACAGTCATTTACAATACTATATGGAAAGAGAGAAATTCAACTTAGACACCTTAGCTACCTTAAAACCTCTATACTAGCTACCTTAAAACCCACGACAATCAGGTCATAAGGCCATTGTTCTAACCATCAACCAAAAGCAAATAGGATACATAAAAAATATTTAAATAAGAAGCATTGCTAAATATAAAAATCAAATCACGCAAACTACTAAGTGAAATATCTAAATTACAAGGGGAAAAATCTAAGGTCATTTGGATCTTTACGGACGCATGAAAATTATTTTCTTTAGTAGAGCTATCACCAAGTAATATCAGCCAAATTGCCTACAACGTTTTCCATTATGTAAACGAATAACTGCTACGAATAACTATAAAAACCACGTAATTCAAAGGTAATATAATACCTGAAGAAACTTTATCCTGGCTAGGAAATCGCTGATATAACTTCCAAGTGGCTTTAGACTCGGATAGGAGCTTTTTGCCCAGTAGTCAGGAACCTAGAAATAAGAGAACTTCAATTTATTTAGTCCTGAATCCTTACAATTTAAGCTTTTAAATATAGGAACTACTTATCTACTATCTTCTAATTAATATTTCTATTTATAGACTACTACTAGCAATTCCAAAATACTTGCAGATGCTACATTTGAATTCTCAGTTCAATATAGGATATGTGTCAAGAAATGAGGACACTGTCTTAGCAGAAGCTTATTATTAAAATAGTACAAGAAAAAGAGCTGGGTTTTGTTATATCGATGCGAGATTCTATTACAAGGAAATGCTCAATTCGAGGCTGAACTATCAATATCCTCAAACTGCCATGGAAGAGAATCTGTTGTAGAATATCTCAATTGCATACTGTGGTGTTCTAAATTTCTGTGACAAATGCATTGTCAGAGCAAACAATAAACTATACGAAGTCATATTGTAAGAGTAGATGCTGCATTCCTGCATCGTACATAACCAGGGTCGTTGTATGCTTCATTAATTCTATATCAAATAGCAAACTGAGATCTTTATATTTTGAAATAGTTTATAAATACACAACTGGTTTTACCTTGCCTACAATAAGACTTGCAGATACTTGCTCCAAACTTGCGGACATGACCACGAGTCCTTTGATGGCCTTTTGTAAATTAATCAGACTGGATCGAATGACATCTAAAAGCCTACGGCAACAAGAATAGCGAGGACTAGTTATAAGATACTGCATACCAGTGGTGATTTCTAAAAATCACCCCTGCTGCAGACCATAGAAATCATACACCAGGTGTAAAAATGAAACATCTGCGTCAATAAAATTGCAAAAATTATTCTCCAGCCTAATGGCTGGCTTGAAAATCGCGGACAGTTAAATGGGCCAATTCGACAAAAGGGCCTATTGAGATGGAGTGAAATCAATTCAATCAATTTAAATAGTTGTGGATTTGTCTTAAAAATAGGTATAAATGCATGATTAGATAAGTCTGGTGCATAGATAATGCTTATTAGTCTTATACTTTGTAATGTATAGTAGTTTTCATTTTTTTTGTCTTTTTATTGTAAATAGTTGGTCTGAATCAGCTCGCATTTCTGAAATGTAGAGCTAGGAAAAACACCAACTTAAAACAAATGGACTATTATTATTTTTTTATTGCTAATTTTTTCACATTTATACATTGATATGTGTTATTCGTACTTTTCTTTTTCATCCAATGTGAAGCAACCAATATTACACTGCCTAATTTTAGTAAGGCATAGTGTTATAGAGTAAATGCTATTATTAATTGAACAATGCTTAAAAAATTATTATTTGAGATTATCATTCTCCCTAATATCGTCAATAAAAACTGATGCTGATAATGTATCAGAATTTAGTTAATGAGCATTCACGAACTATTGTTACTGACTGGATTATCTTGGTTAAATAAATACACTTTGAGCAGATGACGATAAAATGGAACAATGCCGTTGTTTCGCTGTGAAGACATGTGCTTCATAAATAAAAAGCAGTGCTCAATTCAGCAAATACTTTAAGTAAAGAAGGATCTTGTCAAAATCATTCGTGAATAATGTTATCTTCATTTACGGAGGATTCAGTATATGAGATGTGATTATTTACATGCAAGTCCTACCTGTTAAACCGTTCCATTTCCTGTACTAAAACTGTATTCATACTCTCCTCGTAAACCACTGGATACTTTTCGTGTGCAGCTTCAATATCGAAATTCTTGGGAAGCTAAAATGGAGCAAATAAAGAATGTATAAAAGCATTGCTCTCAAAACGAAATAGAACAATCTACTTCATCGAAAATTTTGATGACGGATTGCATCAGAGGTGCAAGTGGCCTCAACTTAGTGGACATACATCCGACGAAATGTCACAAAATCTGATAAATCTGACCAGAATCTGACAAATCTGATGAGAAAATGATAAATATCTTACAAAATCTGATTGAAATTTGATACAAATCACATGAAAATCTGATAAACGTCCACGTTTCTGGTGCATTTATCTCACACATGCAATCAATCCAGGAAGAATGGCACCATCAATAGTGTGTACCTATTTAAGACGATTAGCGGGGTGAGTGGCAAGGCGATCCAGCCAGTTCCATTTGTCCAACTGACGATAAGCATGGCTGTGTGCGGTCAAAAACTGTATGGGTGACCTTCCAGGTAAACGACCAAAACAATTTACTCCGCCATACTTCGGAAGGAACGTCAAATTAGGGATCCCATGCCTGGATGCGGTATACATACTCGATTTTACCACCGTTTCCCCCAAATCCTTGGGGCTTGGAGGGTGCCCCTGAGAGGACTTTGGTTCTGGCAGGAGCATTAAGGATATCACCAATGGCACGCAGTGGGCCTCGAACCAAGGACCATATTGGTTTTAGTCGAGTGCATTACCGCTAGGCCACGGCTGCTCGGATGCGGTATACATGGTAGGCTGAAAAAGCTAGACAATCAAAGAAGCAACAACAACAACAATGAAAGATAAAGGGTAGTGAAATTATTATCCACCACTTCCTTTCGACCTATTGCTCTCTGCTAGATTTTTCCCACGCAAAGAAGATTATGCAGAAACTCACAGATAGCTCAGTAGTGAACTCAAACTGAATAATACCTTTGACAAGATATCACTTGCAATCTCTAACAAAGTGTCATCAGTTCGTTTACCAGATCCTCCACCATGTCCCTGACTTTGAGTCAATAGCACTGAATCAAACAACTGTAAATTGAAAAATACGATGTTGCAAATAGATAGTACTCCCCCAAATACATGACACTTTATGATACATGCTAAAAACAAAGTATTTAAGGCTTTTTCTATGGGTCTTCCTGTAAATATCTCATGCCACATACGCCGCACCATTTCCCAAGGTTATGACACTGACAGCAAAACTAAGCATGTCTTTCCACATGTTGCTGGCATTACTAAGCGCAAGGATAATTTGTATCAAAATATGACTAGGAATCGCATATTTACAAGTCTGGTTTCTTGAAGATCCTTTGATATGTCTACGTTGTCATGCATCCCAAAAACCTCTGGGTATTGAGTCGTGGGAAGATTCTACAAAGAGAGAAATCAGGTTCAGTAGGAAGCAAAACAGTTGTCGATTGGTACAAAAACTACTAAATGTGGAGTTGTACACGTACAGCTGTATAAACACTTGGTAGTCAGTAGTCATAGAACCATCTACGTAGTGGTAACCATTTGTTTGAAATTAACGCTTAATCTGTTGCATGCTTTAGTCACAACGATGTTATTGAATAAAATCGTGCCCAATACAAAAGAAAGATGGTGATTGTAAAGACCGCAGAGGAGAACTATCAATGTAAAAATAATGTAACTACAAAAATAATTTTTCATGAAAATCTAAAAAAATCAGAATGGCATAGAATGGAACATTGATATGGGCGGTGGAGAAAATATGAAAATTCATTGAGAGGGAAGCGAGTATCTTGGGCATCTGAAATTAAATAACCATAAAAAATGCCTTGACCATTGATACCGAATACGTGAATCAAAATTGCCTGACTATTCATTACTTTTCTTTGATTGGTAGTCAAAAACACCCACTTTTTCCCTGAATCCCATTTCGTATATTTGCACAACGAAGTAAAGAAAATGGAGCCTAATAGATAGGTAATGCACAAATACTCGTTATTTCACAAAGTAAAGCATAAAGTTCACATTTATTGACAACAATTAGAGCAATGACTTTGCGAATAACCACGCCAATAGTTAGAGAAAATGATATGATAACTAAATAATTTATTTTCCCTGACTTTTCCCTGACTTGGATAAAAATTATAGAAGATTCCCTTATTATTCCAGGTTTTCCCTGACTTTTAGTAAAAATGGCCTATTTTCCAGGTTTTCCAGGTTCAGTATGAACCCTGTACATCGAACCTAAAGCAACCACATTGCTCAAAGGAAATACATATTCTCAAAGCCTATCATGAAATAATCTATTGCAGGACAGAGTACCTGAGCTAATGAAGAAAGAATTTCTAGGCACGTTTTCAGCGATGCAACCAAAATGCAGTTATAGGAAAAGAAAGATGCTCTGCAACAACGTGATCAGATGAGGTAGGTAAAATGCAGTGAAACATACCTTGATAAACTCGACATATTCCTCATAAGTGAACTTGGGAGGAGCATAATACAGGCCACTTGGGGAGAACTTATACTTAGGATCTGTGATCACATCAGAGTTATAGAAATCAGCAAGAATACTCATTAGACATCGCCTGTATGAAAAAGAAGAATTACTGTGTTACGATTCAAATTTACTACTTAATAGATTGCGAAAAGTAGAATTGACAGTAAATAAGATGCAGTGACTAGCTGCATATCCACTGGAAAACATGAGACTATTAAATAGTAGACTGTCACGTTGACGTTCGTTAGCAAAGCAATTGATACTCTTAGTAATCTTTGCGTATCCAACTACCTGTCATTGTCATCTGTTACACGTCCACCATAATTGCATTCTCCAGTCAGGTAGGACAAAGCATCAAAGGGGACTTCGTCGTATTCATTAATAAACATCTAGAACAAATATAGTAAATAAATGTATAGTAAACAGTTAAAACGAATAACATCAACTGTGGCATCGTGTGACTTCTTCTTCTGTAAAAGGGGGGATGTAAAGTAATACTTTACCGACAGAACCTGGTAAAGCTGTGAATTTGCCGACAGAGGTGTGAATTTAACGACAGAAGCATTTTTCTGCCAAGAACTTCTTACTTTCATGAGGAATATTGATGCTAGAAAGGGGATTTTAAACAACCTATTGACTACATATAGCAAAGCAAACAGTCATGTACCAATGCAAGTCACAGAATCTAAATTTAACGACGAGATCACCAATAGTTTTGGGGGGCGTGACACCCTACACCCTCCACTAGATACACCCCTGAATATCAATAA
The DNA here is from genome assembly GCA_018155075.1 of Cassiopea andromeda. Lineage (NCBI taxonomy): Eukaryota > Metazoa > Cnidaria > Scyphozoa > Rhizostomeae > Cassiopeidae > Cassiopea > Cassiopea andromeda. Next base: position 2,119,789 of record WIPJ01000447.1, read on the forward strand.
TACTAACTAGAAGAAATTCCTTCGCTGAAATATAGAAGCATCAGCAGACACTGGTAAAGATTGTATGCTTTCTTGGCGACACTTAAAGCACTCATTAATAATATTTTATCGTCCAGATAGTCCTTCAAATTTTTGGCAATTCTCTAAAATCAATGAAACTTTGCTGATACCTGTAGCTGTCTCACACTGATCCTGAGATCAGATTCATTGAACCCGTATGGTATGTTCCACCCCATTGGACCAAACTTGGTTCTTTCCTGGACAACAGCGTGAAAGAAGCAGAGACTGTATAGCAGCTTTTCCCATGCCTGAAAAAACAAGCAATTCTAACTAAGCAAAGCAGTATCACCCATCGACTTCTATCAGGTTGCCATTGACTATGGTACAGCAGTTAATTACTCTTAGGCAACGAAACACCTGAGCACAATCAGGAGGGCTTTCTTAGGCAGAAGCCATATGAAAAAAGCATTTTTTTAAGAAAGTACAAGTGTAGATGTTATCTCAGCATACAATAGCCCCGTAATAAAGCATAACTCATATCCTAGTATCTCACAAAGCTTTAAATTTCTCATCCAGCTCTAAGTGACTTGCACATTTCTCTGGAACTCAATATTAGCACAATGAATTCCGATTATCTATGTAAATTGTCGTTAGAAGGCTTTCAAAGAAGATATATGCGAGTATGGTAATAAATAAATCTGAGACAGCGTCCACACTAATGCGTTTTCGTGTGAAAATGCATACAATTAGATGCGTTTTTGCACTTAAGGTGCATCTAAATGTATGCGTTTTCATACGAAAACGCCTTAGTGTGGACGCTACCTGAGAAAGGCCTTACCAGTTCTTTATTTGTGCAACCAGCAAAGAATGTGGGGTCAGTGATTGGATCTGACAAATATGATTGAAGTAGATTTTGTCGTAATCCAGTTGGTGGTTCATTTGTCATTTTAACGCTGTTCTGCAATACTGTCACTGGGAACTACGACAAAAGCAGCTTTGCTAATACATGAGATATATGACATACTTGATAAGCCACAGACACAGGAATTAGCAAAGGTAAGATAGCAAAGGTTACTATGCCACTCAATACGGGCACGATAACAGCGATTTGGTGATAGTATTGTGCCAGATATAAATAGTCTGTTGGTACTACAGAACTTTGCCACAGCACAAAAAAGCGGCAACAGTCTTTTCACATACTGACAGCTTTTTCATCCGCCAGTCATTAGAGTATGAAAACGTTGGATAGTGACCTAAAGGTTAACCGAAATATATATATCCAGATGCGGTTACATGTGATAGGATGCGTCTAATTGACCCTAATGTGCCAGATATTATCTTCTTATCCTACTCGGCTCCCCTGCTGTACAGTTACTTTGTAGTATACACGTTTTTCTTTTATAAGAAAACCATCATTTTGCCTTATCCTCAATTTTCTTAAATTTTCCCAAATTGAGCCTGTGATTTTCTTGAATTTCTCTTAACTTCTACTGAAATAAACTGGCTAGAATGGTTTAAACTTTCGTTACTAATATTGTATAGTTGAATTTGAATTCTATCTTTAACATTTTGAATGCAATAACGATGAAATATCGATTTTTGGCAAGTAAAAACACTAAATTTTGGAAATTGAGCTTCGAGATAAGGTTTTCTTAAGATTTTGATGATTGGATCCTCATTTTCTTATAAGATTTTTTCTTACAAAAACTGCGTACAGAACTACTCTTCAATATAAAGTTATGCATTCCACTGTTTCTTCTTTTGACAACAAACTGTCAACAACTTTAGGTAGAGAAGAGGACAAATTGTCACTAATGTACTTTGTGTCAATTTTAAAGGAGAAACTTAGCCCAAGAATCCCAAAATTGAGAAACTCTAACTGATTAGAGTATCCAAAAGCCAAGATCTATCTTTCCATGTTAATATACCTATGTTTATACGTCTATATATATATATATATATATATATATATATATATATATATATATATATATATATATATGTATGTATATAATTCTAGGCCACAAAATTTTTTTAACAAAAATACCTTTCCATCTATGAACACAAATAAGGGCAATATACTAAACTTAAAACTTGATAGATGATAAATAAAATTTCTCAAATGGCGAAAAATATAAGCAAAAAACAGTTGTTGGTAATGCGTTTTCAAAGCTAAATACTAATGTAGAGAGCTATTTGATGCAGTTCAAATTGCTAAAGCGTTCTACCTTATCTGAGGGATAGCTCGTTAGCCAAAGCCTGAAATCATTATGAGTGCTGTCAATGGTCATTTCTTCGCATATCTTTTCTAATTGTGGCATCCAAGAAACAGCTAGATGACAGTTTTGTAGAACAACCCAGGTGCCATTTTCTACAGCAGTATTGATCATTTTAGCTGCAACTGGGCCCTTAAATGAAAAAAGTCATATGGCTTAAAGAGCTTGGAGTATATGGCTATAGCAAGAAATAAATCTACTTAAAACAAACCAAAGATTAACAAAATAAGTTTCAATGTTAAAAGTAAATTCCTCCTTTGTAAAAAGAATATATACAAAATGATAATATAAGCACAAGGAAGTATTTTCATGTAGAGTGAATCCAAACTATAATCAAAGTTAATGAAAAAAAATAGAATTGGATGAATTCAACAATCACGTACCTGCCCTTGTCCTAATGAAATGGCGTTAAATTTATCGCCATCGAAGCCCTTGTCAGCTGCGAATTTCATTAGGCCTACGGATAATTACATAAGAAATTAATTTTACTGGGCATAAAGTTCTTATGGAATAACTCTGGAAGAGAGATCTACTAAATATGAATATCAAACAAAAATTTTCCTTGTGCAGAAACATCTAATTAGCAAAAAAGGACGTTGGAGAAGGCTGAAATCAAGGTTTACATCATAGCTTGAATATCAAAACACGAACCTGCCATTGGATCAGCCCCTGGTGATAAAATGAAAATCAGAGGAGAGCAAGGATTGGAATCTGCGTAGCTTTTTGCTAAGTCGAATGGCGGAGGCTGAATAAAATGTCGGCCAAGCTTTTCTTCAACAAAATTCTTTACAAGAGGTACTACCTGAAAAAAGTAATGTAACGTACACTTACAACTTATTCTACTGAAGAATCACCAAAGAAAGAAAGGGTTTCCAGAAATTATTGACATGCAGTTGGGTCTTTTTAAGTTAGCTATGGAGAGTATGCACATAAAAAAGCGTAAGCTTACCTTATCCGGTCGCAAACAACGTATGACAGTCATTCTCTGAAAGTCAGACAACTTTTCACCCCATGGTAATGGCAAAATTTGCTTCTGTGGTTCTTTGTTGTCGAAAATTGGCTTCCACTCAGATACGTTTGCGATAAAATCCTCCCTATTGAAATAGTAGCAAATCAGTTCTGAATTAAAGTTGTTGAGAATTGATTTACTTTAAGAAATAAGTACAATTTGGAGAGAGAGAGAGAGAGAGAGAGAGAGACAGATTTAAGTGAGTATGTTTTGGATGTAGGTTTCGAATTGCAGACAGCTATTTAGCTAACTATCTATGGAAATGCTGAAAAGTAAATAAACTGGAAGTGAAGAAAAATGAAATAAGAGCTCAAAATTTAATAATGCTCAATATTTATCAAATATAATTTGATGCAACAGTTATGTCGTATACAACTAGATTACAACTACAATTACAACTAAAATTATGATGCAACTAATACGACATACTTTTAGCTAATTGCCTTCAAGATCTCTTTGAATCCAAGCCTCCATTAAATCTCTACTAAAAAAATACTATGTGTACCTTGTCAAGCAAAAATTTTTTTACTGTTATGGAACGTGCCTTATGCTGGGTTCACACTGTAGATTTTCGTCTATAGATTCGGAAAATCATCGACAACACGAAGAGTTTCGGCAAGTGCAAACAAAGACGCTGCGTTCGAAGAGCGTCGATGACTAACTTATCGATGAAGTAGAACATGTTCTACTTCTCACAGATTTTTGTCCATAGATCGATAGAATTTCATTTTCGTTGGTCTGTTTCCATACTTTTCAATATCTAAGCATAGATAAATGTTTCAAGCATCTCTTTTTCCATGTTTACTTCATCAGGTACAGCGCACAAATAGTTTCCCAGCACTAGTTTCCGTAGACAAGTGTCTACCCGACTTCTTCCTTTATGTCGATGACTTTTTGTATCTATAGAAAAAAATCTACAGTGTGAACCTAGCATTAGATGAACAATCCGTTGTGATTAGTGACAGACTGCAAATTAGTAGAGCATATTCGCAGTTTTACTCACCTGAAACCCTTGAAGCCTGGCAAATCACACATTCGGCATATTTCATCCCAAGATTTATCTGAGAGCCATGTTGGATCGGGATTGGGTATCTAAGAGATACAAGTTAACATGAATTATTCCTCTTTTTCTTGCAAAAAATGGTACTGGGTGAGTTGTGAGCTATTTGGTGCAACAAAATTTCGACATGACATCAAGCAGAAAAGTAGATGAACTCTGAGATATCCCAATATATAGAACATTGAAAACGAGGCAGTTTATCAGTATAAAAGCTATTCCAAACGAAATCAATATGCTGCAACTGAAAGGATTCAACGTTGCCAAGCCATGTGGCTGATTTTCAAATATATTTCAACAAATATGTCTCAAAAAAGGCTGAAAAAAATGCTTCTCCCAAACGACGAATCTTAGTCTGTAATTCCGAGTACGGATTTCTGACCAAATGCATATTAATGATGAATATATCCATTACCTTATTATCCAAACCAACACCACCAGTAAGAAAAAACATGAATTCATCATAGTCGAGCTCTTGTTTTGACCTGAAACGAAATCACAGAAAGGTGAAATAGAGACTGAAAGCAGATATAAAATTTAAACCAGACATAAATTTGAAATTGAATCTGAAAATAAAATCAAAAGTGAAAGATGAAATTTAAAATGACAGCAAAGAACAAGCTTATTCCAAATTATTCCACATTAATCATTCTACTCTGCCTTCTTGCAAAAGTTTAGAAAATAATGAGCTTTCTAAAAGTCATACTTTGTCTCACAGCAAATAAGGCTTTGTCCAAGCTTATACGATGATAAAATTGGATATCCATGAACATTTCTTCCCAGTTTCGAAGGCTTCTTGTCAATAATCTTTTTGCACTACATACCTTCGTCGAAATGCCGACTTACAAAATTGAATCAAAGCTAAGCTTGTGAAACTTTGCACCCCTTCTGCAAGCGTAAGATAATATTCTACTAATGCGAAAAAACTTGAATTTAACTTACAGGAGAATATTGGAACATAGTACAAGGGAGAACAGCAGTTTGTCCTTTTCAAACAGTGATCTGCAGACATTGCAATACAGGTTGTATTTAAAGTGGTCCGTGAGATATCGCAATCTTCTTTCCAAGATCTTAGATTTGTTGCTGTAATGAGAAAAATGACCTTTCACGTTCTTCTCATGAATCAGAAAACATAAATTCAGACCTGCGTTTCTGGTAATTGTAGCGGCTAAAATTCAAGAAGCAAAAACCAAGAAAAATAGATTTATCGATAAACGTAAATACAGCTAAAATATAATGGAAAGACGGCACTGAAAACTTTGCATTTAGCTAAGAACACTATAACAATATCATTACTTGGCTTTATAGCAAGGAAACGTAATAATCTTAATAGAGGAACTTTACCCACCTGTCATGTATGGAAGAAATGAAGAGATTGACAAACCAGGTGAGTGAATATTGGTACATTGGGTCTATATTTGGAAGGTCTGTTATTGAGAAGAAAAATATCGAAGACTGGGCTGCAATTGGTCTGTATCCAAGGCGAGATTCGTTAATCTTCTTCTCCGTCTCCTCAGCTATCTGTAAAAGATAAGCAACATCAAGCTATTAATAATCTCTTCAAAATCTTTGCCAAATTATGCAGAGCAGGTTTCACGGTCGGTTTCCTCAAAACCAGTGTTTCTCAAGAAATTTTAAGTTGGCTCTGTTGGTGATAGCTGTACAATCTGGACTGTTGTTGTCGTTTCGGGATATTCAGGATCTCTACATTCAAGAAATGATAGTAAAGTTGAAGTAACTACTAGTGGCTCTAGATGCCTAAAACTTTTAGTAAACTATGAGTTGTGTCTCTACGACTCAGAACGACTGCCGACGAATCAAACTAGAATCTCAGGTAGCGCTTACACGGGACCAACAGAATATTTCTTCGGTCAAATATTCAGCCGGCCCCGTGTAAACGTAGCCTCACTCTACCAGCACTAGCTGCAAACTGTCCAGTCCCACTGATCAAATGATTGCCTGATTCAACAAAAGTAGATCATGAAAATTTGGAACAACAGATATGACGAACAACAAAATGATAAACTAAATGGTCTTACCTTCTGCTTTTTATTGATCTCATCTGATAAAATCTATGAATAAATTAAAATAATTAGACACAAATACATTTATGCCCAGTAAATACTACAGTCCGCCAAGTATAAGCAAGATAACATGCTTTTCATAGCCAAATGAAAATACAAGGTAAAAACTTCTATTTATATTACTGCATTCCATAGCTAAAGAAGATCATTTGACATTTTATAGTTTTTGTAATACTCCATAAAAGTGAAAAATCAGTAGGAGCGAAGTAATGTTGAAGTCCAAAAATATCTTTTAGGTACCTTTGATGAGTCCAGAATTTTTATAGCCGATTCATCCTCCAGAATATTCCCTTCTGAGCTGGAAAGGGTTTCAAGGATCTTATCCTCAATTTCTTTCAGTTGCTTCTTATTCGATGCACTTTGAACGATTAACGCTTGCCTTTCCTCTTCCAATTCCGGCCTACATAAGAACATACCATCGATAAAAAAAAGTTGAGCTACCAAAGTATCGACAGCTCAACCGTTCTTTCTAAGTTACCTCAACATGGGTGAGCTGACCAAAAAGACTTTATGAAATAATAAGTATGAGATGCTATAAAACAGAGTGGCTGATAAAAACTACAGCATGAACTGCTTTCAAAGCTAGATAAACACGAACAACAATGATTTCTTCAATTATGATGAAGTATTTGTTTTTCATATTACAGCCTACATGAAACAACTAAGACAAATCATTAAATATGGCTTAACATGTTATAGGTCATTTCACATCGAAAATATAAAAGGTGCACCAGAAGTGCACATTATTTTTTTTCTGTACATATAAGAACTTATTTACAAACTAACAGTCTAAGGTTGCAAATTACAAAGTACAATCATTAACAATCATTAAGCCATTAACAAATTACAAACTAACAGTCTAAGGTCAGCCCACATAAAATCTCAGGTTGCAACAGATATGTTCGTACTCGATTCCTTGGGGCTTGGAGGGTGCCTCTGAGAGGACTCTAGTTCTGGCACGAGCATTTAGGACCGGATGCCTTTCCTAACGTCACCAATGGTCTGAAGTGGGCCTCGAACACAGGACCATGTTGGTCTGAGTCGAGTGTATCATCGCTAGGCCACGGCTGCTCTAACAGATATGTTGTACACTTTCTAAAACTATTCAATAGACATATAATAGAGCTATAAACAAGGCAATGGGGCTCAAAGGCATGATAAAAGGTTTGCTTTTAAGTATATCACCTTTCCTTTGCAACAACAATGCCAAGCAGTTGGTCTTCAAGTCCTTCAGGCGTGATCATAAAGTTAACCAGAGTGACTTTCGTAGCTATTTCCGGCAAATAATGAGGATTTCGTAATTTCGTCGTTATGTACAACTTGAAATCATCAGAATATTCTATAACGTTCTCACCAAGACGGATGCACATTACTCCACCTAAAAATATGAAACAAGGAATAAAGGTCTGGACACCTATTGATGGTACAATAAGTCCGGCTAAGGCATTGACAGTGTCTACTACCATACGCTACTCGATAGCACGCCAAGATGTGCTTTGCTCATGCAATGAAGAAAATATTACAACTTGCAGTAATCTAAAACTCAGAGCTACGAAAAAAGACAAAAATGAAAAACAACCCAACGGGCTTAAATACTATGATTTTTAGTACACCTTTGTTGAACATAAGCTAGAAACTAAGGTAAGATTAATTTAACTAACTCTGCAAAGATATCTTAGCGCCAAACTATTGAAGTTCACACCTTGTTTGAAAGTCTGTTTTAGCAGAAGTGGTTCAAGTGCTGGGTCAAGCTCTTCACCAACATTTTCTAGTAGCACTGGAGTCCCAAACTGGATGCTATTCTCCAAAGTACGCACATAATCAGCGTCAGACAATTTAATAACCTTGACAAGAAAACATTCTAAATGACAAATTCAACTGTCTCGCAACTGGAAGAAATACTTCAACCCTACATTATACGTAAAATTATTCCACAATTTTTTTTGAAATTTCTTTGAGATACAGCATCTCTTTAAACTTTTTTATCAGTCATAAAGCACTACTACTTTCCATGACCGTGTAATTCGATAAAAGAAACGCAAAGCAATATTTTCATGTAACTAGCGTTTCTGACAAGCTGCATAAATATATTTCCACAAATGTTAGCTTTTTCCAATGTTTCCAATTACTAAGAAGCTTGTTGCGTTGTTAGGAAATTAAAGTTCAGCTGTGACATCAACTGCGTTTAATACCTACATGATATGACATAGTGCGGGACTGGAATACAAAGAACAAAGCTGGTTGGCACAATTTGAGATTTCATTCCTTATATCATATTGATGATCTGAATATAGAAAAAATAAAAAAATAATTCCAACGATATGTATTTATTTCCTTCTTACACTAAGCTGATTATCCTTTTCAGAGTTCTTCACCCATTTATTTGCCTGTCCTTGTGGATCAATCATCAACGGCCTAAAATGAACGATAAGCAAATTGAAAACAAGCAGAACTTAAATGAATAAATAGTTGAGCACAAAAGGAGCTGTCATTATCATCCAAATCTACCATGACTATTAATACATGCAGTGATAATCTCAAGATGTCAAATGCTGCCATAAAAACAAATATAATCTTTACTTTGATGATAACGCTTCGATTATTATACGATTTTAAAATTTCCAGTACTGTGAAACCATTTGAAACAGCTTCTAAATTCAAAATGCCTATTTTGAATTTAGAAAATTCCACGTCAGAATCTAAAACCGAATTGCCCTACAAAATGAGGTACCCTCGTAAGCGATCCCAAAGCTTCGCTGCATTTAACAAATTTGTCTACAAAATAACATCATCCCTCTCTATTGTTCGTAGCAACCTCAAAAAGAGATCAAAACGTACCATCTTCTTGAGTTAGCCACAATCACACCATTATCTACCGAGAAGCTATCCGTTGGAAGACCAGCGATATTCCAAGCTCTAATCTTGATAGGCTCACCAAGGCTTTTACTAAAACTGAATTCATTTGAGCAAGAGATGTCCACGTCCTATAAAAATAAATGTGTTATCAGATACCAATGACATGCAAAAAATTTCTTATTTACAGTTCAAGGTGGTCTTGGGCAATCCTAGAGCGAGATATTCATATAAAAAGTGCGAACCTTCAAAACAAATGAATAATTTAGAAGAATAAATTAAGAGGGGTACTGAGCAAGGATTCTAGAAAATAATATAAGTTTCACCATGCTTCCATAATTACTCTTCCTTCTAAAAATTCTGCGTCAAAACTCATTTTCTTCAGTTCCTAAATCACATCTATTGGTAAATAATTTTACTGGCCTAAATAGCAGGAGGTGTACTAGATCTTGCAACGTACTTCAAATAAATCTATTTCAACTTACGTCTGCTCATACTCTAAATGAAAGAGTACACTATAGCAGGCAAAACAGAGAATAACATTGAAAAGTAACTACACATACAGTGCACATTTTGGTCCATTCTTCGCAGCATTGGCGTCGGAATCCTGCGGTAAAAGCCCCCAAATAAGCAATCACCCCAGAAGATATCAAGACATCGCCTGTAAGATTGTAAAATAGCTGTTGGAGTGATTTCGCAGCTTGTGACCATCTTTCCTTTTCACCACCAAGACCACCAATAAGTTTTTCAGCTCGCTCAAGTTTCTTTGCACACAGATCAACCTGGAAATCGAATAAATAAAAGAAATTACTATCCCAAGACAAGCAAATATTCAACTGAATATAATTCTACTTAGATACTTATGTACTTTATTGGTTTTTCTTCTCTTTTTATAGACAATATATTACGAAAAAGCAAATGCAGAACGATGAAAAGGCTGCGGAAAAATACCTGAAATTCAAGCTGTTTTTTCTTTTCAGTCATCTCTGCAAATTGCTGCTTGAGGGATTCGACTCTGTCTTCAACCTCTTGTAATTCAGCTCTTTTGGAATTCAAAATTTCGATAGTTTTCTCAAGGGAGCTCTCAGCTTCAGCCAGTTTTGCTTTTTTCGGGGCTACCACCTGGAGATTACAAGAAAAGTGTCATGAAAATGGCCTACAAACAAAGACTGGGTAGTCCTTAAGGGAGAAAGAAATAGACAAATATAACTGGGATACCTTAACAAAAACACTTTTACGGAGAGATGATGTTAAAGCGAATGCAAAAAAAGGTTTGCAACAAAATCATCTAGCAAAAGCATAGTCCCCTAGCTAAATGGTTCAATATGCATACCCAAAGCGCTAGAAATTTTAGCCCTAATTGCAATACAAAAAAGCGCCATGCGACAAGCAATGCAGAATACAACCAATCAAAACAGAGGAAGCGATAGCAGCTATTGTAGTTTGGCATACACAGTAATATAGCAGGTACAATCTTCATAACAACATACCTTGGCTACGCGATCGTATATTTCCATGGATTGAACCCACTTGCACAGGCCTTCAGCAGCGGATGATGCAGTCCTTACTTTCGTTGGGTCGAACTCGGGATTGCTACAATAGTCTGCTCTTATTTTCTTCATGGTATGGGCCTAAGAATATATCATGTGAAAGCTACTTGATACAGATGAGCGAGGTAGCATAGTGGTTAGAGCGCATGCCTCCCATGCGAAAGGTCTACGGTTCGAGCCCGACTCGATGCCCTGACTGAATGCTCGATCACTGTTCACCCAGCAGCAAATGGGTACCCAGTGGGAACACTGGGGAGATAAAGGCGGCGAGGAAAGAAACTGGCCACCCTACCTCACATGCCGATGGCTCAGGATAAGTGTCCTCTCTAACAGACACTCCCCTACGTAAGAAAGTATACGGGACTACCTTTACCTTACTTGATACAAAGATCTGCCTGCTTCTATTTAAAATTGCACTTAATGAATTTTATAGTCTGTTTAAAAAACTATTAATGGCAATAGTACATGGGACAGTAAATATGCTTTCAAGGTGTCACTTTCATTAATTAAGAGACATACCTTATGATAATTGGCATGAGTGCTCTTAAAATCGCATTTTAGCGAGCAATATCAACATCAAAGGAATGAATCAAATAAACTTGGAAAGAGATACAATCGTTGACATTAAAGTTGATAAACTTTCCAGGGAAATAAAACACTGCCGCCATTAAGTGAACGCAAAGACGAAGAATCCCCCTTGAGCATGCATGATTGTTTACCTAGGTAAGTTACAAAACCTTTCAAATAACTCAGTATATGCCAGGCGAATGACTGCTAAAGTTCAATGCAAGGAAGCGCTAAAAATAAGGGGTCGTTCACCCGTTACGTAGCGCTAAATTTACCGTTTTGAGGCCTCTTCCCCCTTCGTAACGGTCCGTACTATAGTTCTCCATATAAATTAAACAATAGCGTAACAAATCAAGGCATCCTCCCCTCCCTCCTCCCTAGAGGCGTTACGTAGCGGGTGATTGATCCCTAATCAAAGCATGTGTCAAAAGCTTGCAAAATGAAAGAGTTTTTTGCATTGACAGTTGCTACCCACTCAAAAAGACGCAAATTTGGGCAGCACATCCCAACACATAACAGAAATCAATATTGAATAGATGTATCTATCAAATAACCGTCCATCGGAAGGGATGTTAAACGAAGGGTCCCATGCCTGGATGTGGCATGCATAGTAGGCCTAAATTAACTGAAAATGCTAGGTATAACAGCCTACTCAAAACAAAGTAAGCAAAAAAAAAGAACTTACTGGAATATTATCCTTATCGTATTCTTTCAAAGAATTCAAGAAATTCATGTCGCCAAGCAATTTTTTTGAAGGTCCCCAGTAGTCAAGAATTTTCTGACCAGAACCACTAGGATCATTGATTCTGTCAGGTTTGATGTCTCTCATTACACAAACAGCAGCCATGACAAGTTTTACACCAGATGGTGGGTTCTTCATAGCTTTAACGATTGTGATATCTGCAGGCTAAAATTTGAAATAAAAATTTGCATTCAGAATTTAAATTTCCTAGTTATTGCATAATTTACCAAGTGAAAAAAATTTCATCAGGACATTAATGCGGTCCGAAAGTTCAGTTATCCGGATGTGGTTGATAGAATTGGACCATAAATTAAAAAGAATCAGAACAATGAAGATGAAAGTCCACATAATTTTAGCATTTTCCAATAATCGACCTAAACAGGTGTTATTCCGTACTACATAATACTATTCCATAAATACTGCTATTCCAGTGTGAATGTACATAAGATTTTTTCCATAATTAAGACTATTCCGGTATCACTATAACGTTTCAACTCGACTCGGGTCATCATTACATTAAAAAGATGAGTTACATAAGCCATGGGTCCAGTACTGTATATGAAAACAAAATTCTGTGAATAAACTATATCAGTTTGCGTACCTTTAGTGTATCCAGTGCGGCTAAAGCTGCTTCTAACGCGGGGATAGCTTCAGCTAGTTCAGCCTCGCATTCATCCTTTAATGACTGTGCCTCTTGCGCCTGATCATTTGCAACAGCCTCATCCTCAAACACTACCTCCCTTTGGGCTTGAGCTACAGTGGATTCTTTTTCAATGACCTATTAATACATAATTGATGTTTTCATATATGTTTCTCCTATATCAGGTCACATTTTCATAGTAAGTAACACTGTGGCTAATGGTTTTTTCTCCATTAAAGTGTGCAAAATACCGAAGATCAATAGCACAGCACAATGATGATGGTACAAACTTTAAGCATCAACAGTGAGTTAAAACTTTTTAAAGATACAGAATGGATGAAACAGGGGAATAATCAACAATAATTACGCTCTAACATTTCTTAGGAATCGCAGCTGAATTATAAATTTCAAGAGAAGAGCCACGACTTTAGTTCCCTAAGGCTCTTAGTCACGTATTCTTTACTTATATTATAGCCTGTTTACCATAGTTCCCTTGTTTTGATAGTTCATTTTCCTTATTTAGGCAATAATAGTGTTTTCGCTGGTTGGTCGTTTTCCCCAATTAGGTTTATTTCCCTTTATGGTCTCCCCGTGAGTTTACTTTTCTTGATTTCTTACTTGTTTTTTCCCATTTATTTATAAAACCTCCCACTGGTACTTTTATATTAACTGAGGATGAGACATGATGTCTCGAAACGTATTAATATCGTTTATGTCTATCGGCTAAGTCTGTATTAAACCGTGTATGTCTATTGGCTAAGTCCTAATTTTGGTATGTATGTTGAATTAATGGAATGTCAAAATAAATAAAGAGGAAAAGATGTTTTTCGTCGTGACTCTTCCCTTGAAATTACGCTCTACTTACAGCCATCATTTTTTCATTTTCATCTGAGGCAACGACAAGTTTTGGCTGTAACTCTTCTAACTCCACTTGCATATCTGCAACCTAATGATTAGAAATACAAGCAGATGACAGTGAATAGTGAAAACCAATGATAGATACGTTCAATTTTAACCTAAGCATCAACGATTTATTGTATTGTCCAGTGCTGCAATCTTTGACATTTAATAATAGATGCACCCAGACGGCGAAAATGTGCGAATAAGGCAAATACTACTTATGAAACACAGATTCCTGCACATAGAAATGCTTGTCATCGGATAGGAAAATGCTTGGCACAGAAAATCACTCTCCAAAGCTATTGAGAATAGAAACCCTTGCTTAGTTATGGACAGGGACGTAGGAAGCATTCAAAAAGTGGGGGGGCACATGCATTCAGGGGCACCCTTACTAGCAAAAAAGGGCACTATGAAAGATGAAATGGGGCAGTTTACATACACATTTGTGAAAAGGTGGGGGCACGTGTCCCCTGTATCCCCCGGTTCCTATATCCAAGGTTATTGAATAATTATATCTACCTTATTAAATCTTCAGTCAATTTTCCGCAGTCAGAACAGCGAAGACTAGCCCATATAATCAGCGTAAGGCAGATTGTCAGTCAAAAATTGTAATCAATAGGCTCAGGGCAAAGCTCTTTATTATAGGAGACAAAATTAATAGAATGCTATAATAACCTGTGATGCAGCGAATGCGAGTTTTTCCAGACCAACCTCGTATCTTCTCTTGTTCTTTAACACCTGTTACAAAAATTGGACTTAGATATGGAACAAATATCGAAGAGATACAAGTACATTCATTTTCCGATTTTTTACTAGGATCACCTGACAAAATATAGATTTTATAAAACCAAGTACTATGAAAAATCAGTCTAAATTGCGATTAAAAGTTGCGAACTAACTCTCAATTCTCAATCTCTTTTCAATATCAAACAGCGATTTAAAGCACATCACAAGTTTTTTTATACATATAAATTTTACAATTACACTACATACATATAAACGATACAAGGACAATAATATGGGGAGCAAAAGACTATGACTACCCCATGGCCTGTAAAATCACAAGTGGCTCACAATCATAAGTGATATCACAAAACACTGCATAAAATATATATATATATATATATATATATATATATATATATATATACCTGATTCTCAATTTATATGCAAAAGAATAGTAGATTAAGAAATAGTACAAACCTCTGTTTGTTTTTGATGCAGTAGAGTTTTGAATGACGAAATCAATTCAAGATACGATGTTGGTGTGACATAGTTGTGACGTCCAAGCTCTTCCCGAAATCTACAAGAAGAATCACAGCCAAATTGAAATCCAACTGCTGGGAATGAAACGAGTGAAAGAAAGAAGAATCGAGGACAGGATGGGTGACGACAATGCTCTATAATGAAGTAAAAACAAGGGAAAACACCTTTTCGAGTATGTAATAGCTGAAGTATGAAAGCTCTTGCAAATTGGAACGATATTCTTTCGTTCATTATCAGACATCTCAACATTTTCCAGGAATTTATTCGCCACCATTGACAAAGCGTCCTCTGGCCATGGCTGTATGATGAAAAAAGAGATGGCTTATCTTCCTGAAAAATAATCTCTAAAAATATTAAAACATTATTTTTAATTTTTCATTTTTACTTTTACTTTTAGTTTTTATTTTAAAATTTTAATTTTACTTTTGTTTCTATTCATTTTCAATTTTAAATCACATTTTACAACATATGTTTTATTGAATACTGCTTTGTAAAGAAACTTGGTACTTTCAAATATTATGAAACAAAATTAATTAGGAGTACATGAAGACACAAAAAAACTTATTTTGGCTACAGATATTCAAACCTACAGTAAATTTTTGCAAAACTAAGTTTCTAGCACATGGGGATTTTTCATTAATTGGTATGCTTCACAGGATAAGCTGCTATTAAAAGTCTATCCTTTTGGCAATCATGTTCTGAGACTAATTCTATCTCTTACCTGGAACCAATCAATAGTGCAGCAGTTGATGAGGGATGGAAACTGCCTTAATCTGTTTCTAAATGCGTCTCCAATCGGACTCATACAAAGCATTATATGTAAATTGTCCTTGCATCGATTAACAAAGAATGTGAACAAAGCAAGAGGAGAAAAGTCTGCATTCTTGTCATTTGCCTGAGCTAATGGTCGAACAGCCTAGGTATAAGATAAAATTAGAAAGAGCTATAAACAAAACATGTTTACGCTTGATAATCAATGAAAATCAACAATAAATAGACCTGTATATGAAATTCACAAAAAGGCTACTATATAAATGAATCGCCATCATATAAGTGGCATAGAAGTAAAGCAAAAACAGTACTACGCTGTTCTCTGTCAATTCTATTTGCTTCAAAAACATTATATGTCTACGCAAACTTAAAGAGAAGATGAATTCTGTTTTTCTTTCATCTTTATGATAAAGCTTATAATCTACTTCAAGATGAACACAAGTCTTAGGCATGCGTGAAACTTTAACAGAGACCTTTGAGCTGAGAGAAGAAAATACCTGTTGCATTATCAATCCGAATATAGAAAAAATAAATTAATTATAGAGAAACCTCATTGATTTCAGCCTTTTCATCCACTGCAAACAGATTTGCAACTTCACCAGTGTTCAGTAAGCTGTCTACATCTTCAAGAAACGACTCCTCTTTAATCTGTGTATCCGTTAAAAGAAATACCATCTGCTTGCCTTGAGCACCAGCTGATTTCAAAAGTGTCTTGAAAAGAGTGAGAAATTATATCACTTCAAAACAACATCCATAGCAGTAGTGGTCGAACTAAATCCAAACACCCTAATTTTGTTGTTAGATTTTTACTATACGACTTTGTTCGTTAGAGTGTCTACATAAAGTGTAGGCTTCTTGCAGATACTAATAAAACTGCACAATCTACTTTAGCCCTAACCCTAACCCTCACCAGAAATACTCTAAGATCTACTTTAGTCAGCTTTTGATGACAAGAATACATTCTTCTCAAGTCATATAGCTTCAAGTCATAATGGTTAATTGTAAGTGTGTGACCTTAAGTAGAGAAGCAAACAAAGGAGTTAAACTTCAAACTCAAAAGCTTTCTTTTGAGAAAAACCTAAGTAAAATACCTTGAGATCTTCTCTCCATTCAAACATCCCATAACTTTTTGATATTTCTGGCTGAAACACATTAAAACTTGAAATGGCAGCTGCAAGACGGCACAATGATTGTCTTCCACTGCCTCCCATACCAACCAAAAGTGCATTCCCTCCTGACTGTTTCAGAATTCTGCTGATGCGAGATAGATGCTCCAAAACGTACCTGAAACGTAACATGGCAAAAAAACTTTTAATAACAAAGCTACCAAAAACCCTCTAGTTCCATTCAAATACTAATAACAGATATAAAACTCTGGGAAATTGCTGAGAAGCAGAACATCTATTCTACCTATCTAAAATTTCAACATTTGAATTCCCAGTCAGTATCTGAGAATATAACGACTATCCTATATTCAGCAATCGACCAAAAGAAGCAAAGTACCAGAGCCTTCATTGTAAACCATCTCTGATTTCGATTTTCAACATCAAGGCTAGTCATAAAAGTATCTATCACTTAATACTAAATGACATAATGCATCGGAGATACACGCCTTTTTGCATTGGAAACTAACTCTCTGGTTTCAGCCTGGATGCTTCATAATATTTCGTCAAATCCAGCCTTAAATGTTTCTTAAATTTACACTTTCAATGATAATAACAACCCAGATTAAGCAATTGTGGTGCAAGAAAAAGGATGCTCAGTTTTTGTGAGGCATTTAATGGATGTTCATTCTATTTTCTTGCTAGTTTGATAAAAAAATTTACTAAAGAAAAAGTTTTTTCAAGTTACTACTTGAAACTTAGCCAGCTTATGCTTCTCAAATGCATCTTGACTTTTGCCCAATTTCAGCCTCATGTTTTTAATAGACATGTTTCTTATAAAAAATTGGCCATAAGTCAAGGATAAAACTGCGCATCAGCACCCCGGTTACAGAACGTTTCCTTGTGAATCAGTCCACTTCAATCACCAATTCAACTCCTATTCTAGATCCTATTCTCGCATTTCGACAATAACATAACACAAAAGATATCCCTACCTAAATATAACAAGGTTCATCTGTGTCTTATGCGTCTGATTGTATTCTTCAAGACATTGCTCAACAATAGCGTACAATTCATCTATTGATGTTACTTCCATGTATAAACGATCTTCACCCATCTAAATGAGATAAAGCAATGAGAAAACTGGACACAACTACATTACCCTTTAGGCTTACAGTCAATAATTCATACATATACATTAAAATAAGTACATGTCAAAACTTCAAATGTGTAAATATATATATATATATATATATATATAT
>WIPJ01000447.1:2167524-2205408 GCA_018155075.1 Cassiopea andromeda
TTAACAACCCAGGCACTGTCTTACTACTTCTTGAACATTAAAAAGTAAAACTAATACTAGTACCAAAAACTCTAGAATATAGAATTTACCCATGGCTTTTCTCATGCTCTTGTCATATTCCTTCATTAATTCATCATATAGGTCTTTTATGTATGGTTGCATGACAGGGGATTTTATCAGATCTTGAGGGATCATTGATAAGATTTCATCCCACCATTCAAGAGGCATTGGGGACACTGGCCCTTCACTGACACATTTCTTCATAAACTGATAGTTAAGCTAAAATGAAACATAATTGAATATTAGTCTGATACATCAAACTACTATCAAGAAACAAATAGAAGATCTACTTTCTGACATTGCTCAGCAAAGTAGTATTTCTCAAGGATATAAAACTTTTGCCTCAGAACAGTGGTCATTTTACCTATTTTCAATGAAAAATTATAAGTCAAAAATAATTTCTCAAAAGAAACTAATACATAGAGCATATTAGTTACTGACACATGAGATTATCTGTCATGAAAAAGATCTAGGAGGGCATTTCAGAAACTTTCACAACAGATACAAGACAAGCTCCCTGACAGACATACAAAGTGCCTCTTAACATGCAAACTTAATTATTGAAGAGTGCATAAACACTTTTGTGTTCTAAACTAGTATGACACTTCCTAAATAACAATACAGTGAAAGTTCTTACCCTTATTCTTCTCTCTTTGGACATCATCTAATATAAGAAATTAAATGTGATAGATAAAGATAGATGATGGAAATGAAATATATCTAAGAATACTGTTTCCAATAACTCACTTCAAATAATAAATCTCAATTGAAGCTCTAAACTTCACACAGAGCATTAATTTCAAAAATATCATCTGGTGAATAATGACCAATGATCTGCAAAGGCCTACTTTATGACATGAAGCAATTGCTAAAGTGATGTATGTCTGATAGGAAAGCTATTTTTGTCAAATGAATTCCACACCTCTTTTGATAGGACATTCACCAATTCTGTACCTAAATCATTTTCTATCACTTTCTATTTAAAATTATTATTAATAAATAACAGACATCATTGATGCCCATCCAAGAAATAAATGATGCTAACATTAACTGTAAACATAGAAATACTGATCAGATTCATCACACTTCATTTTGGTGAGGAGTAGCTCTTGTCAACTTCATCAAAATGAAATGGACTTCTAAGCAACAATACTTACTTGTGAAGGCATTTCTGGTTCTGGTTCAGATTTTGGTCTCCTACTTAGACTCTCAACAGTATTTGATTTTGCAACTTTTGCCCTTTCTTGCCTAAAAAATTGCAGCCAATATTAGTAATCATTGTAATGTAATGAGACAGATAATTAGCCAAATTATTATTAGCAAAATTATCATAACTATCAGGTGCAATTGTTATGTGATGACTTGTAGCCAAGTTGCTTGCAGTTTATATTAAAAGTTCCTCTATAGTTCAATATAAACTAATAATATTATTTGAATGACAAATAAAGACTAAAATGCTCTGAAAATAAACAATATACATACACAACATTTCCCAGCAAATCCTGCACATCATTGCTTCTCCTGTATTTAAGCAGAGGACTGTTATCAAATCTCTCTGATGACTTTCGGTATTGCTGGATTGGAGGAAGCTTTGGTATTCTTCCAGCTGGTGACTCAACCGAATGCCTTTTTCTTATGTCTTGGGACGACATCTACAAAAGCAAACATCAAAAAAATCAAACATTATGATCACTCAAAGATCCCCTTCAATAAAGGACTTGATAATGAAATTCATGAAATGCATCAGCAGAATACCAGAAACATTATCCTTCTCTTTCGAAAACAATCCAATTCCAAATGCAAACAAATGGTATATCATTGCTAAAAAGCAAACCAAGCAAACAGCAGCAGAGCACATATTAAATTTAAATAACCTCCTCTAAGATATGTCTATTACTAGTACTTGCAAGTCTCGGCTTTACAAAAAGTATCAATGGATTGTCTAAACTGACAGAACGATTGTCTAAATCAATATTGAGGCCTCAACTTTTCAAAAGCCCTTGCTCCCCGTTAATGGCAATACACGAATTTGCTCCCGCTGGCCATTATAAAATACATGCATGTCTACAACCATCCCATTGAACATTTCATATTCTGACTCGAAATTTACCTTGAAGAAACAACTAAGGCACAAATTTCAAAGCTTTGAAAGTTGAAACATCGCCATTTCTCTTCATGTTCATTTTCCACTTTATGTAACCATGACAATGTTGTTGAAGTATAACCGCTGTAAGCGCGCCTGTGCAGCCTACATTGTTAAAAATTTAAGAATACACGTTCTTTTTATAAGAAAAAAGTTTATAAGAAAATGAGGCTCAAATCGTCAAAGTCTTAAAAAAATAGTAAGAAAATCACAAGGCTCAATTTCCAAACGTAAGTGTGTTTATAAGGAAAATAATTGGTATTCCGTCGTTATTGCATTCAAAACGTTAAAGGTGGAATTCAAATTCATGTATACAATATCATTAACGGTAGTGTAACCCATTTTAGAAAGTTTATTTCAGTAAAAGTTTAGAAAAATTTAAGAAAATATCAGGCTTAATTTCGAGAAAAGTTAAGAAAATTGAAGCTCAGGCAAAATAATGATTTTCTTATACATAAACATGTATTGAAGCTCCTCGAAAAATTAGGTATTCCTATTAATAATGTGTGTAATGGAGTAAAAGACATGGCTTTAGTGAATTTTTAAATTATTGATATACTTTCGTTTGGATTTTTTAGCAAGAAAATTCACCAGAGATAGGTCTCAGGGGTTGTTCATTAATTACGTCACGCATTGGGGGTAGGTGGCTCTACACATTTTTCTTGATTCTCCGTAACGGTAAAGTAGGGACTTTTTAGTGAGATTTCAACATCCCCTACACCCTCCCCATCGGTATGGACCTGGTGCATAGTTTCAGCTCTCTTGTTGTTTACACTTATATATTTCCTTCGGTGATGCACAGCTCAAAATTCAGATAATTAGAAGCAATTTCCCATTTGCTTCAGTACTCTCTTTTACTTGGGCTCAAATCACCTCATTGTGAGAGCTGATATATTAAAGGAGCTTCTCATTGCAACACACCGTTGTTTGTAAGGATCTTTGCTGGAGGCCCTGGTCTAAAAGTTCCTTACTTTTGACTTCTTTTGATCGAATTCTTATACAAAAAGCTCTTCAATAGTGTAAGTGGCGGCGCCACGGAGAGACTAAAGGGACTTGCCCCCCTCGACTTCTAACTCAGATCAATTTTCTAATTCGTCTAAGTTCGATGTGAGATTGTTAGGGATAGGGTGAGAGACCTCTAGCAAGAGTCTGAAATGGGTATGCCAACCAAATTTCGTCGTAAGAATTTTTTGGCGTGGAACCCAAATTCCCAGTCTGCGATAGCGCCCCTGAATACTACTTTATTTAAGTGCATTTTGGTTCCATGAAATATCACTTGACACTCAATAGTTATCGCCGTAGCACACAAGATACTGTATGTTATATTTAACTCAAAATTAATGTAAGCGACTTCGCAACTCTTTGGCAATGGCAAAAATATACAAAATTGACATGGTCTTTAGAGATTTTGTCCCTAGTACCTGCGGTTCTAATTTTCTCCGCATTCTACACGTAGACTCCATACAAAATGGTCCCTTATAAAAAGGTGAGTATTTCTTTATTACTATTTCAAGCGCAAAGCCTTTCAAATCCTCAAAATTATAAGCAAAAATTGAAGCTCGCTGGCTGCGAATTAAATTAATAAAATTTTCGTACTACAAAGTTTGGCTGTACAAAGCTACTAGCTACATATCATGTCACAGTATTCAACATCACACAAAATGTTATGCTCCGAGTTTAAATGTCACGCTAAATTTCATGCTCAAAATATTCCTTGACTGTATTGCACAACACTTCAAAATCAGCTGGATGGCAATATGCGGCGATTCACCCACAAAATATTCACGCTAGAGCAGTAAACATTCTCCATAGATACGTAGATTTCGAAGAAAACCAACAAGGAAATCCAAATTTCATGTGCACATGTATATGTACTATTTAAACTCTTTCAATTTGATAACTTTTCAACAATAAACACAAAAATTTTTTCACGACTGTCTAATTTATTATTGACAGGTCAAATTATAAAATACGATTAAATAAATAATAAGCTACAAAAAATAGAATCAGAAGAGTGACGACTATTTAACATCAAATGGAATGGTGTAAGTTAAATAGCAAATACTGATTCAAAAAAATGCTGTGAAAGAACTTGGCAACACCTATTAATAGAAAGTCAATGTAGTTTAGAAAAGGGAATCCTACTCCAAAAATAGAAAGAGTCATAATAGAGTTGCAAAAGGAATGAACTTTCCATCCCGAAAACAGAATGAAACGATTAATACAAGAAACTCTGCTAAATAGTTTATTCTAGGGATCAATTAATATAATCATTGCGAATCGCCGAAGTCAGTGCAAAAAAGGAGTTTTTCACATTAATATTCTACCATAAATGTTCAATAGAACAATGAGAGGTGGAAATTTTTCTCTAAGCAGAATCAATAGCCATACCTTAGCTGAAATATCTCAAATTAGGATCGAACATGCTAGCGAAAACTAGTAAAATATATCAGTTCTAGGGAAGCTCTAATCTTTATAGCATTGTACCCTAGCCAAGCTGCGACAACTAATTTCTACCACACTGGCTTTGTAAACGCTGCATTAAAGTTCAAGATTTTGGTCCCTGGACAAAAATTACCAAAATTACAACGACCTTGCAGATTTTGCACTTATAAGAAAAAAAACCAAAGCAAACTTGATCAAAGATCATTCAGTCAACTGAAAAGAAGAAATCTGGCATAAGAAACACAATCCAATTAATCATTCAGTTGTAAATCTTGGAAATCTTTCACTTCGAATTACCATGGCCAACAAGGATCTTTGCACAATCTTCTGTATGTTGTCATCGTTCCGTCATCAACTTGCATTAGAACAGTGTATACTGTGAGCTATGATTCAAACAGCAAAAGTGATTGGGTAGAATGCAGCAAAATTATTATATTATCCAGGAAAACTAAAAAAATGCATGTAAAGACAATGAGATTTTATCTGCTAAAGTTAGAAAATTTGACGGAAAAAGTGTGCCATAAACAGTCAAAAATCAACAAAAGACAGTACATTTGGTGTGATAATAACATAACGCATCTTGGATGTATATACACGCTTGCCAGAGACTAACATGGGTATGAACACACTCTCCATCTAATGGCAGATTTCTTCAAATTCCTGGATTTCAATAGATGCTTAATACATAGATACTTTCTATCAAGACCTACAACATCTACATATGACATCTGTGCTCTAACGCAATCATTTCATTTTTCAGAAATCTTACCTTATTCAAGACTGGCTTTGTTGACAAAACATTAAATAATCCTTTGAATCCAATTCCCTAAAAAAAATAAAATATTTTATCAATTCGACTTTCAATGTGTCTTAAACTGCTTGAAATTCCAACAACAATTCTGTTGTGAAAACAGTTATTCAAGTTTATTGTTGAAGTCCAGCCTATATACTTGAAGTGTTTCAAATTTTGGTCTGATTTGAATCTCATGGCTATTATACAATTGCCTCTTACTACCAAAACATGCAATCACCATCAATGGGGGTGATGCAATAATGGATGTTACAAAACTATACATAATAGAGATTGTTAAATGAATATGTACCTAGCAACTATGGGCGAGGTGGCATAGTGGCTAGAGCGCATGCCTCCCGTGCTTAAGGTCTACGGTTGGAGCCCGACTCGACCGACTGAATGCTCGAACACTGTTCACCCAGCAGTGAATGGGTACCTGGTGGCAACACTGGGGAAATAAAGGCGGCGAGGAAAGGAACACTGGGGAAATAAAGGTGGCGAGGAAAGGAACACTGGGGAAATAAAGGCGGCGAGGAAAGGAACACTGGGGAAATAAAGGCGGCGAGGAAAGGAACTGGCTACCCTACCTCAAATGCTGATGGCTCAGGATAAGTGTCCTCTCCAACAGGCGCTCCACTACGTACGAAGTATACAGGACTACCTTTACTTAGCAATTACGTAAATCAAGAAACCCTGTCCAGTTTCTGTATCATAGATGAAAAAGGAACTACAATGTCTGCCAAAAGTCTTGGAACACTTCCTGTGACTTATGCTATAGACGAACTACAAAATCCCTTCCCCCGTAAAACAATGTTGTTTGAAGGGCATATGACTAGCACGCTTGGGAGAAGTGATGCCTGTCCAAATAGCTAAGGGCCCTGGCTACTGATTCAACATTGTATGAGGGGGGGAGGGGGTTTACACTCTCATTACTGACAAGGAAATAGGACGGGGGTAGAAACCCCTCAAAACTGTATGGGTGTTCCAACTACTTTTGGCAGAGATTGTAGTAATGATAGCCAGAAAAATGTACCAAAATATACAAATAAAATATAAACATAGGGAGCAGATATAAAATCCAAATACTTACATTTTGTGTGGTGTTCTTCATGCAAGCGTGAGCCTGAAGAAGAGTAACTAATGTGCTAAGTATGATAATACTAAATGGCTTTTGATGTGATCTTTTACATTGAATTGATATACTGCCTTAATCTTAAAAGTATACCATCTACGTACATGTACACTTCTCTCTAATCATGCCCGCTACTGCATGTATATTTGGTAGTAGTTGCAACATGGACTGTCCGTTTTGTATCATTCCAACCCTCTCAACACTACGTAGCAACCAATGGTTGATATCCCAACACCAACTTTTTCTAAACCTTCCAACATACAAATAGCACTGCAAATTTTGCAGAGAATACAAAAAATTCCCCAGAAACATGTGCAATGAGCTAATTTGCATCTGATGCCAGAAAATAAAATAGCAGTAAGTAGGCTCAATCAAAAATGCCATGTCAACAAAACTTGAAATCAAGAAATTTTAAATAGCAAGATAAGTCATGTAATGCTCTTGCACTCAATTCATACCACGAAAGATAGCACCAAGTCTACTAGCAGCAAAAAATGTTAACATAAGCGACATGAACAACCAGTAGGACGACAGTAAAATATCATACCGGTGTTCTACGATCATCAATGAAGAGAGGAGCTTTCCAATGATCATAGTTCGTTTCCAAAACATACCAGCCACCTTTTGCTGTGTCAATGCTTCAAAAAAGTGGGAATTTTACAGCATATGAGACTGATAAAGAGCAAACTATTATATCCTCATCACTACATATTTACTAGCAACTGAAGATGGTAACTAAATAGCATCGTCATGTTTCCTCATCTATTATATACAGAAATCATTTACATTACGCTTCATGTAGATTTTAAAGACACAACTGCCCACTCGTGGCAAATCCTTTGAAAATTATTGGAAGTAAAAGCCTCTTGAATGCTGCTTACTATTCTTGTGACTATCTTCAAGTCTAAGGCCATTGGGGAAGTGCCCACTCTCCTCTTCCTTGGGGCCCCAACTTACTTTCATACCAACTAATACTAAAGACTTCAGTCCTCACAATATCTGATGGGCTTCCTTCAGTGTCTCAAAAGCTTGGGTTCTTTAGGAGTTTTCCTAACCTACACTAGCTACACCACTGCTGCTGTGCTTCCCACTAAGAGCCTATTTCAAATAAATGTGTATGCTTCTTTCTCCAATTTTCCATTAAAGCAAATTACATACCACATTGTGTCCAATGCTTTCTTTCTTGACCTTGTGATGACACAACCCTTGAAAGGAGAGCATTGAAATATTAATAAATCCCTATAATCAGCAATAACCTTCTTCTTCTTTTAGTGCCATGTCAAAAGACGATGGCAGTAATGAGCTCTGTTTTTGATGCTTTTCTAAAAAGTTCTATTGTGTTGTCACAATTTGTCCAATAACCTAGCACATGGAAATGCCAGAAATCTTATTATAAATTTCTACAGGAAACATGATTTTGCTATAAAGCAGCAAGTCCATACAATGATACTTCTGCCCATTATCTGCAATGACATATTGATGACAGTATATATTTTATTCTAAATCAATCCATTTCCACGTACACCTTCCACACCATCCAGCATTTGGCATGTGAATTCTTCACATTCAAATAACAATTGCAGGATTCTAAGTACATACATACCTCTCCTGCTCTAGTGCCTCCCAGAATAAAATAAACAGGGGCAATTAAACTATTTTTGGATAGGCTATCTTTTGCTTCCTCAAAACTATTGGCATTCTCGAAAACATCTCTGGTTAGAAATCCCATCCAACGAGCCTTGTTAATTCCAAGAAGCCATTCTATCAGCCCTGAAGAGATTAAAATGAATTCTCATTTTATCAACAATGTAGCTACAGTGTCTAAAATAGTGATTTATGACAGCTTCACCCCGCATTCACCTGGTTTAGGCTTATCACATGATTTTGATCTGTTTTGTACTAGGCCTGTCCAACAAATTAGGGATTAATCGATACTCGGTTATCAGCTTTAGTATTCGGTCAGCGGATTCTCCGACCTATTATTTGGGAGGAGTCAAATTAGTTGATTAATTGGGAGGTGTCAAGGCCCCGTCCGCATATATGACAAACGTAAATCGTAAATAGTGAGAAATTCCTGTGCATCTGTTGACTTTGAAGCCATTAGATTTAGCGGAAATGTGTAGATTGATAACCCACACACGCTAACTTCACCAGACCTCCCAGATTTCGCTAATCCACAAAGGGTACACTCGTAGTGCCTCGAAACTCTCCTTTTGCCTGACAATGATTTAAACCAGCACGAAACAGGGGAGATTGCCTTATCATCTGTCATCAACCTAAGCCAAACGATGCACTTGAATGAAATTGAACTGCTGGGCCCCTATGTCAATGCCAAAAGCGAGATGAAACACTATTGCGCACGAAATCTAGCCAGAATTGTAGCACCACTGTCAAATACGACAATGTGCATTTAAATCACCGTGAGATTGTTAACCCTCCTGAATTGTCATTGTCGGTAAATGTGAATTCGCCCAAATTACTCGAATATCTAGGCGTAGTCAAATGATTCGATTATCCGATTAATCAACTTCTTCGATTCTTCGGGTGTAGTGACATACACCAATTATCCGGTTAGGGCCTGTTCATATGAGCTTGCTGAGGCAACTCACTTAGCGAGATCTTGCCTAACCCTCAAATCCCATATAAAATGTGTTTTCTGTTCCTATGAGAAAGGGGGCTAGCCCGCTCAGTGAGATCTCACGTGAGCACTGCCGAGATCTCGGTAAGCGGGCTAAAAAAGTGTTGCAAACTACTCCAATGGTGGTAGCTGACATAGGAATAATGCTCAAGCTTTCATGTGACAGTTTCTATCCTAGTAGGCGGGCTCGTATGAATAGAACATTAAATTTGTCCCGCTAAGTGAGCTGGTCCACTAAAAAGGCTCACATGAACAGGTCTTTAGTGCCAAAAAATTCAGTTCTCTGGTTGAAATGCAAACAAGGTGGCTGTTGCTATGTCAATAATCATTCGAATGCCTCTATATGATGCTACTTCACAGCGACAAAGCAGACAGTTTTCTCGCATTGGTTTTGCCAGGAGTTCATTCATATGAAACTTTGTACTAGAAACGCCGTACGTCTGATCACACCTATGGTGGAATCAACCTAAACTACGACCACGCTCATGTTACACGATAATCAATTATTTGACAAATATCAGGCTAAATAACCAAACAGTGAAATCAAAAACTGTGGACAGCCCTAGTTATGCAGAAGGGCCTTGGGGATACGATTAGAGATCAAATTGAATAAATCAGATTTAATGAGAAACTTTGGAAAAATTTTTACAGTAAAACCAAATGCTTAGGCTAAATAGGGCCATCGCACTGGACACCATTTGTGAGTTAGTATCTCAATGCTTAAATAAGTGAATTCTAAACTATGAACTATATTCATACACTATGACAGCCCTCCTTTTTACTGGTAACATCATTACTTGCTATTTTATCCAATTCAACTGGCTCAGTCGTACTCAGGTTATAGACTTGGTGGTCTAATCTGTTTGCATTCTGGACTGGTCTAACCAGGTATGGCATACTTTATTATGAAGATGATTTTTGAAAAAAGCTCAATTCTGCTTTTCCCAATATTACAATAGTTAAATACTGACCAGTTAAATAAATAAAAATTGCATTAAAAAAATACTATCACAAGAAGCAGGCTGAAAATTAGGTCAAAGACGGCATCAAAACCAAAACAATGAAATCCTGCTATGCTACCTACCAATATAGCCACCATCCAATGAAAATCTTTCATTAACTGTCAGTGTGAAGACACCCTGAAAAAATATTGAAGGTACAGAACAGGTCATCATGCAATACAAATGGGAGAAATGCAGCTTGAACTATCAAACCAAAATGAACAAAAATAACATAGTAGAAAAATACATACAGGCTTTACTCCAGTTATGATGCCAACATATCCAATGAAATGCACAGCTTTGTAGAGAACTTTCCCTTGTTTCTAAAGCATTTGTAAAATATGCAATGTAAAAAGGTAAAATGTAACAGTAAAGATAAGATGTAAAACAAAACAGAAACAAAAAGAAAAGATAAAACAAAACAGAAACAAAAAGAAAAGGTAAAACAAAACATAGAAGATAAAATGTCAATAAAAGCATCAGCATGATGCAATGTAAAAAGGTAAAATAGAGCAAGATCAACAACAAGGAATGATATGCTTTGAAAAATCTTCAATGCAGTTTCTATACTAGCAGGACTACAACCCTTAAAATGCTACGGCTGTACTATTGCAGCTGCACTAAATGCTGCGCATACTAAGGGGTTGCAATTCTATAAAGCATACATTTGCAAGTTAAGGATATTAATTACATTTTTGGACCTCAAGACACTATTTCAATGAAAGTGCACCACTGCTTGCTCTCATGAGCAAACATATATAGCCTGTACAACAAAATTCCTAATTGTATGGTTCATTCTAATCTTCACCTTAAATTTTATGTATGATTTCTAAAACATTTCAAATACTACTAGAGCACTAATCTCCTAGCTATGAGAGGATTCACTTATGTACTCTATTTCTAATATGACTAAGTTCTCTGCAAAAAAGTTCAGTATCAAACCTGATAAATGACATTATATATCAATGGTCTTAAAAGTTCACTGATAGCCCAAGTGTTATTCTTCATGTCCCATCTAAGAAAAAAAATCATTTGGAATAGACACTCTGCAACATACATTAGCAACAAAATAAAAAGTAATATTACATAAGCTGAAAGTACATAGATTGTCATAATACTTTTGATACTGGCACATACCCTAGTAACAAACCAAAATCCAAATTTCTGGCATGGTACATCTTTCCTGCAAAATAAGTGAGTGAACCTAAGTTGTTAGCATTTCTCTATAAAGAGAAAATTGTTTTGGAAATCGCAGCTGAACTATAAATGTCAAGAGAAGAGCCATGACGAAAAACATGTCCTTTTTCTCTTTATCTAATTATTAGTTTGACATACCATAAGGTTAGATTCAACAGTCCATTAGTTTGACTTACCATAAGATGAGGACTTAGCTTGTAGACATAATCAATGTATGTCTATTGGCTAAGTCCTAATCTTATTGTATGTCAAATTAATGGAATGTCTAATTAGATAAAGAGAAAAAGGACATGATTTTCATCAGGGCTCTTCTCTTGAAATTTAAAAGAGAAAGTTGATGTCATCATTTATAAACGTATATCAAAACTAAACTAAAACAAAGAACAGCTTCTGGATTATACTTCCAAGGCAATAAGATAAAAAATGATAGGACCATTACATAAACAGCAATACCTAAGTATAGTTGTTAGACCTATGGTCAATAGGTCCTAATTGGTGACTCTTGGGGCCAATCAGACACATCCTATCACATGCAACCATATCTGGCTATATATCTTGGATAACATTTCGGCCACTGCCCCATGTTTCCTACTCTGAAGAGTGTTGGACGAAAAAAACCTTCAGTATGTAAAAATAATGTTGCTGCTTTTTTGTGCTGTAGTAAAGTTCTTGTAGAGATAAAGCATACCACTTTTGTCCTGCCCAACAATAGATGTACAAACTGTGAAGATTTCATAGAATATGTTGTACAGCACAACCTCTCCTACACAAACAAATAAAATGTTCCAAATAATCATTGAGAATTATAGCTTAAGAAAAGAGCTGAGCAAGGTATCAAGAAATATAGAAATTCAAGATAAAGCAAACTCTCCAACTGAAACTAGTATTACAGAATCCTGAAAAGAAGATAAAGAAAACTTTGGACCATAAAACAGAATGTATCAATCAATATTCCTTCTTCAGCCTCAAACAGTTTCCTCACAATCTAAATACAAACATGGTGCCAAATAGCTACACAATAACTTACATAATAATTAAACTTGCTTAAAAGAATAAATATCCCTCACCAAGTTCAATGCCAGTTGCTGTTGATATTCCTTTCATTTCATCACGGAATGGTTGTGGTAGTCTATTTACTATTCCCTCCTAAAAAAGAATCAAATATGCATGAATTCTTAATAATAGTGGGAAACATCAAAATTGTTAAATTAAACATTTTCATAGAAATACAGACAACTCTCAGGGTTGATATATGTACCTCAGTTTTTGCTAGAAGTATATTCACAATTATTGGGGGGAGCTACCCTGAAATTGAGAAGATCCCCAATTAATGCTAATATGTGCCTTAGCTAGAAACTAAAAGCTTCTTGTAAAAGTGATCTACTTTACAAATTCCAATAGAGTTTTTTCAAAAATGATTCATGAAAATATCAATAAAATGATCAAAATATGCACTGCAAACAAGATTATCTGGACAACTTTGAAAAAGTAGTGTCTACAGTATCATTCAACATTCATGCCTGTAGTTTCAAGTCCAGCCGTCCTACAGGTCTAGACATATGCTAAGATAGCAAAAATTGTATTACAGTAAATAGCAATACACTGTGCCAAATCCATTAGATCTGTGATGATTTGGGTTGTTAGTTCATGTGCTTACAACACAACAGTTGGATGACAGTAAAAGCAACTTTTTAACATAAACATACTCTGTAATAAATATAGGTTGGACACTGTTTCAAATATCAACTGTTTTTAAGATTGACCCTGATACCATAAGAAAATGTTCAATTCTCTTTTTGATGAAATAAAGTATGATTTCTCTCTATACAGAAAATGTGGTTCTCAGTACAATGAGAACAATATTTTTTGCCAAATAAGGAGGGCAAGGATAAAAAAATATATGTCTAACCAGGAATGTGCCAATGGGGGTGTGTGGGGCATGCCACACCCCCAATATTTTCAAATTTGCAAGAAAGTTGGTCAGAATTTAGCCAGGCTGCAAGAGGGCCAGCCATGGTATTTTCTGTGACCTTTTTTATCTTTAGTAAAAATAGTTGGTCAGTTGGTCAACACACCCCCCCCCCCAACAGAAGGTGTCTTGGCACATCACTGAGTCTAACTCCAGCTTCCTAAGATTTTGATGGATGTACACTTTTATCCTTTTAGTGTGTACTGCTCCTATATCCTTGCCTGAGCACTTTGCCCCAAGGGAAATCCAAAGGTTCAAAAGTTCTTCATGTTTCCCACATGATTTGCTCTCTCCAAAACAATTAGACACTGACAAAATATATTGATGGTGCCATGAAATAAAGATCTTTCCAAAAGGTGCATGCTACTGCATGTGAGTGTCTGCATAGTCGTGCAAATGATATTAGCACCACATCTAATCATATAAACAAACACTAATTGTTCTACATGGAAACTTACACTTTTACCTAAAGGATGCAGTACCAGAAATCTGTGAACTCTAAAATCATGTATGGCTAATTGCTGTAATACAATCTTAGGCTTTTCTGCTTCAACATACATTTTTGGTTAAACTGTGATCAGATTAATCTTTGCAAGTGATGAATATAAGTAAGCAAAGGGTTACAACTTAAGTTGAAAGACTGAATGTCATTCAGTGGTAAAAAGCTTTCTAGCAATTTCTATGTGAGTCTAATTGACAACTTTGATGGAGATTTGCCATAAGACATTCTGTATCCTACCTAACAGTGACATACGATTAGACTAAAACTTTGATGGCAGTTTTCATATATCACATCCAATATATGACTTCATAAATATAAATTAAAGATAAATATGATAATATTTTCTTAAATATTTTTAAAAGCCCAATCTCTATAAACAGGCTCATATTTATTCACATAACTACCACCTAGTGGATTTTGCCTACTAAGCATGAGTTATTACTGGCAACTTTATGAAAAACATGCCATTGATAAAATTTTCTTCAAATGATGAAAACCATATTGGTACAATTTTTCTATGGCACCAAATACAAGGGAGGGGTATAATAAGGAGGGAGTTAACACTATTGCGACAAAACAAAAGATGGAGGGGGTCAATGTTCAATAGACAGTATAGGGACCCAAACATTTCAAAGTAATTGCAAATAGTTGTTAACATTGTATATATAGTTTGTTTTGATTTCCTTGCTTGTTAATATTAATTGAGTTCACAAAAACAGAGTATTTTATTTACTTATCCTTTCCAAAACTTTGAAATTTGTAGGTTAGTAAAATATTGAGTTGGATATTCTGGAAAGTTCCATAGAGTTGGAGGGTGTTTAATAAATGGAAATGGAAGGAGAAATTTTTCAAAAATCTGCAGTTGGAGGCCCCCTACTCTTCAGTGCCAAGGAGTAAATACCACAAATGTCATTTCCTGAATTCCAACTCTTAGTCTATAGAGCCTCATCTTTAACTATGAAAAGCAAGAATACACCTAAGTTAAACAAATAAAACACAATAATTACAAAGTAGAACAATAAAGTATAATATTTAATTTAGGAAAGATTAAACTAACCAGTCCTTTATCAATTATCTCAAGAACCTTTGCTGATACAAGCTTCTTTATTTGACTGATCAGTGCTTTCAACTGAAAAATCAAAAAGACCAACATAGTGATATCTAGATACATAAAAAAACAAAATCAAATTGACTTATTAATGCATATTTTTTGACTGACCTAAACTTTGCAAGCATGCTAACAGAGGCAATGGTATTGAAAGAAAAGATATTAATTACTTGCGCTGTCCTTGGTTTGACAATCTGAGTCCATCTGTCCTTTGGGGCTGCATCAAGGTCTAACACAACCTCTGTAATTTTTGTGCTAGAAAGATGCCAGTAACTACATTACAAGACAGTCATTACATGACATTTTAACAACAAGTTGAGGATTCAGTAATTTAAATTTATCTTCTCTGTGAATTAGCATTGAATTGGACTTAACTTTGAAACAAATCACATTACTCAGCAAAATTGTCTCTCACAAGTGAATCTTGTGACACCTTGTGAAACCAATCTCCATGCAACAAAAGCGGCTCAAGATTCAAACTCAGATAACAAAAAGTACCTTAAATTTGGTGGATATGCATCTGTTGCACAACTTTTGAAATCCTATTGACAATCATACATATATTAGTTAAAAGTTACCTACAGAAACAAAAATGTCTGTGACAGCAAAGATTGAAAATGTAGCAAAATATAGAAGTAAACAGACAATGCAAGACCCAACAGTAGCAAGAATCAATCATTGGGATATATTCTCACCTGACCATAGCAAGCTCCAAGCAGGCAAATGGTAAGTGCAAGCACTGAGACTGGATTCATCATGTACCGACGTCAGTGTTTCAACTGTGCCCCTTCCTGCTTGAAACAAAACATATTACGGTATAGAACCACATGATCATGTGATTTAGTTTAGAGCTGCTGCGCAAGGTAAACAAGGGGCTTGGTCGGCTTGGTCATCCGTTAACGCATGCGTATTTGATAATCTTTGAATTAGACGCGGGAAGAGTATACCGTTGGCCTACAAATATTTGAATAAATTTGTTATCATATGTTAAACTGAAATATGCCAAGGAGGAAAAGAACAAGAGGTGGTAAGGCAAAACCCACTGTGAAATGCAAAGAAATTGAAGATCTCAATGATGTATCAATGTGCAGTACGACATCCGAAGTAACATTGTCCAAGGAGGAGATCATGGCGCGAGTAATTGAAGATTTCACGTTTGGAGGTAATTGTATTTTAAACTTGAAAATGGAAAATGTATCTTGATTTCAAAAACGACAAAAGTGGTGCTTTTTCTTCATCAAGTTGACATTCACTCTAGCATCTTACTATTGTCTGCTATTTCTTTCATTTATAGAGACTGTTTCTGATTTCTTGTTTTTCTTTGCAGTTGAAACCAAGATTCATCACATCAGGGCAATGATGAACAAAGCTATCTCAGATCAAAAGAATTTTCTTAAGATGGAGCTGCTTAAAATTCCCAAGGTATGAGTAATGTTCAAGAAGTCATAAAAAAGTTGGAATTTACTGGGCATTGAGTAATGATTCAATATTCTTCCAAGTTAACACAAGTAGCACTTGTGTAGGTATCGTTGTGATGTTTATATACATTTCATAATTTAATGGTAGATATAGCTAGATGTGTTACTTTATTGTAAAGAAATTCTTTTAATTTGTGAATTATCCTGCATGCCATTTTTAGGAAGTGAGAAAGATGAAAGTGTCTGAATTTGTGGGTGAGTGATTCTCACTTGTAAATATTTCATCAAGGCTGCATTCCATGTAAACTGCATGCCAGAGGTACACCAGCAAATATGTGTGGTGTGCCAAAAACTATGACTGCAGCACTAACCTATGCTAATAGCAAAGGAAACCCCATTCCATCCAGTTTGACAAGCGCACTGGAATTTTATTCCATTAGTTTCCATGCCAATAGCTCAAAATAGAGCTTAGTGTATGCCAAAGATCTTTAGATCTAAGTACTTGGAATGCTCCTTGGTATTTCATGAGTCATGTAAATTTGTTGTTATTTTTAAAAATACTTTTGGCTTGCATTGATAAATATCTTTTGTCCTATTTAATATATCAAATTAGCTAGCTAACTTACTGATAAAGAAAGAGACTGAATGCATCTATACAGTCTACTTAATCTAAATTAATCCAAAGATGCACAACTCACTCCTAATTACACAAATAGTAGTAGCTACCCTTTCTCTCAAGTACAAGTGAAAAGCTATACTTATTTGGAAGGATAGCTGTTTCTTTTTTGTGCACAAGTGAGTTGAAACAAAATTATGTATGAATTAACAAGAAAACATTTTTAGTTTTAATCAGGACTTTCCTATCACACAAGTGTACTTTCCCTGCACTAGTAGCACACAGATCCATCTTCAAATTAATATGTATGCAATGTTTGATGCTCATCTATTTATTGACACAGGTGCTGGCAATGATATGAATGAGCTTATTATGAATGTAGTAAGTGAAAAATTTGATTTTTTCAACTTTTCGACATTCATCATAAATATAATGAGTTCTTTAGTTTTTGTTTTTATCCAGTCAATTTGCTTATTGTTTACTTTTACAGAAGATGCCTTCACATAATTTTCATATATTTCAGATAAAGCCAGTTGAAGAACCTCCTGTGGCATTTACAAAGTAAACCTTTGTCATTGCAATGCATTATTATTCTCTTCCAACAACATTCTATTTTTACACCATATCAATAGTGGTAAACTCAACAAGATTATTTATATGCCAAATCCGTATTGATTGATATTATCTGTATTCTTGCACCAGGTACATGTGAAGGTAGATTGGAGACATTATCCTCTTTTTTAAGAGGTTTGCCCTGAAAGTATATAGGTTTCTTGAGTTCATAAAGTACTATTTTTACATCTTATTTATACAAATGGGCTAATGTCTCTAATCTCTCAAATTTAATTTGCCTTTGATTTTTATTTCAGTCAAGAAAATATACCACCAGGTGAGTTGCATGAGAAGCATAATTCTCAAGAGATAATATATTTATGTACTTCAAATAGCAGAATAGATGACAAGCAATAACTAGGACAGATCTGCAAATGTGTGTAGAACCTCCAAAAATAACTAACGTTGACAGATCATCTCTCAGTATGTACATAAAGCTTTGAATGGCGAGTAATATAACATAAAAGATGAACCACATACGACTTCTGGTAAACTGCTTAGCATATAAAGCCTCACTATTTCTAGCATTGCACACATTTTATGTCTACATCTGATGTGAAGGAGATGCTTATGTAATAATGGCCACACAATATGTTGATAAAGTATTGCATGCTAGTGAGTTATTGATTCCTAGTTGTGTCATGGCTCACACTGTTGCTTTTTTCAGGACAACAGCAGCCTGCATCTACTGCAAAAAGTACCCGGACAACAAGAAAGACAAGGGTAGCTCTTTTTTTACCCTTCTTGATAACGAAAGCATCTGCTTTATTTACATTTTATGTTAACTTCATTGTACATTTTTATTTCAAAAATAGATTGCTTCCTAGTATATGTCACTTCTGCTGTGCAAAATAATGTTTTCAAATTTATCCATATTTTTTATGAGTTATATTTTCTTATAAGCATAGTTCCAAAGAGTTTTATTGTTAGTCATGTACTTGATGGCTGCATCTATACAAAAAAATCTGATGAAAGTTCTTACCTATTAACATGATTTGTAGGATTTAAATCAAAATAATTGTAATTATTTTGAATCCTAAAGTAATGTTCATAGAAAAGAATTATAATCAGAATAGAATCTATCCAATATCATTTTCTTCAATGGTCATGAGCATGGACTAATTTTGTGTTATCTCTAAACTGTTGCATGGAAATATTATGTTCAAGAACATAGCTAAACTCAAGAAGAATTTTTTCTATGATATCTTCAGGCTACAAAAACTCCCATGGTTACCCAGACAACAGAAAGACCTACACGTGGTGCAAAAACGTGAGTATCTGCTATAATGCAGCCCATGTTTTCACTGTCTTCACAGTTTCCCATTTCTTCACATGATGTACTTATACATCTGCTAAAAGAATATGTGTTACTATGTAAAATATAGGGAACCTGTGGTGTCACAACCCCTGGTTAATTGATCAAATAGGATCAAGGTGGCCAACAAATCCTGGAAGACCCTGAAAAACCTTGGATTTTCTTTGCCCCTGGAAAAACTACCCTGGAAAACCCTGAAATTACAACCCACCCCTGAAAAAATTATATTCTAAAGCAGATTTTCCACACATCAATTTTTGGCTGCCTTGCAATGCCATTACATTATTTATTCCTGTAATACAGTGGAGAGGATCTATGAGGTTATTGGGGAAAAACAGCGTATCATTTGTCATGTGGCAAGCAGCCTCTTTTTACAACAATGGATGCACAATTTCAAGTAAAATCCAGAATGAAAGGTGGATGGGTACAGGCAGAAGATCTATACATGATAATCATATTTTTTGAAAACATGGTCAAGAATACCCTGGAAAACTCTTGAAATTTGGCAAAAAAATACCCTGGAAGAGTTTCATTTCATTTTGGCCACCCTGAGGATGCTGAAAGAAGAGCTCACACTGTATGAATCACCATTTCCATATGACAATAGTAGCACTCCATAATAGCTTACCATGTGTGCAAAACATTATGCTTCCACAATACTAGTGATTGCAATTTACAAGTAAAAATATACCAGGTTTACTTCCCCATGGAATTGCAACCCCCCCCATTTTTTACAATATTGCAGGTAAATTGCCCCTTTGTGGCTTGTAAATTTGCCCTTTTTGCTTATGAGGGTGCCCCCTGAATATCTGCACCCCCTGTCTTTGAATCTTTCCTATGCCCTTGTACTGCTCTCTATCTCCCAGTCAAAGAGCATGGCCCAACAGATTGTGATTTTATGGACTACAATTGGCTAATAGATTTACAAGTCGTGCTTACGTTTTTCCACACAAATCTGGAGCTAATTCATGTGACCAAATAAGCACAGGTTATATTATGAAATTCGCGCGCTTCTAATACAAACACAAGAGGATATTTCTTTCAAAATGAAACTAACAAAAATGGTCGTAATAGCAAAGATATAAACACATTCTTGGCAATTTTCTATGAGCCTGAGAACGTAAGCGATTTGTCGAGACCTGAAGAGTTATGTTTTATTACATACATGTTTATGTCTATATTTCTATATTTATAGACCTTGCATTTTTTGGATATCAGGCCTTGTCATGAGAAAAATGCCGCACATTTGGTAATCAGTACGCGCGAATGACTTTGTGCATGTGATCGCACTTACAAGAAAACCTTTGCATCCGCACGCTCAGATCAATAAAAACAAGGAAAAGAAGTGTGAGGTTCAACAGAGATAAAATTTATCAAAAAATTTCGTGCAAACAAGGAAATTACTGTAGTGTAGACCATAAACACAAAGGCAATTCTTCATCACCAGACTGCTTCTGAAGTTGGAAGTCAGTGATGATTTTGGTCAACATGCTAGTATCCAAAGTATGACAATGAAAATAAGTGTCAATACCTTTCCAAATAATGAAATTGAAACTTGAAGTTGCTAGAAAACGTTCAAGAACACCTATTTGTGAGTGCAATCAATTGCACGCGCAAATTGATTTTCGCGTGTAGGCACATGCGCTTGTTAGTCATTGCACGCGCTAAATGACAAGGTCTGAGATAGATTTGTAGTATTTTTCCACAATCTTGTAGTATGTGCTGTGATTTTTGCAATGTGTTACTCTCTTCTAGCAAGCAATTTTTTCACATAGTATCATTGGACATCATATTTGCGACTCTCTTTCAGGCGAGCAACTGCTGCTATTTCCTGCTTGGCAACCCCAGCCAATGGTTCGAAGGGTATTCCAATTATTACACCCAAAGTGCCACCGAGGTTTGTTTTATATACTCCCCCTTACAAAGAAGAAACAAAAGACTCTTGAATTCTGAAGCAGAACACATGTTTTTTTAAATAAGAAAATAACTCTCCGGCTTCAGCCTGGATGTTTCTTACTATTTCGTCAAATCCACCCTTATATGTTTCTTCAATATTTCTTAAATTTAAAGACATTCAATGACAATAACAACCTAGATTAGGCAATTGTGGTGCACGAAAAAGGAGGCTCAGGTTTTGTGAGTCCTGTAATGGATGTTCATTCTAATTTCTTGCTAGTTTAAACAAAAATTTACTAGCAAAAACAGTTTTTGCAAGTAATCTATTCTTATTAATTCTCGCCATCTGCACCGTGTGCTCTCAATTATTTATAATTTGCACAGCTTGCTTCATGTATTATCTTCTCTCTATTTCTTCCACAGTATGTGCATGACAGCAAGCAGAAACCCCAAAGTCGGCGAAATGTGAGTTACAGTTTACAACTGTTCTCAGCCAGAAGTATATCTTTGTTCCCACGTATTGCAAATGACAGTTGTGATCTACCAAGATTTGACTGTCCACAAATAATACGTTGTCATTGCAGATAAACGAATTTACCCATGTGACGTTGATAGCAAAACTTTAATAAAAACCAAAGTCAGGGAGCTGATAGTGACCCCTTATCTTTTATCCCCTAGGACATTCTTTAAAACCCTGAAGTGCAACTATGTTGTCTTGTACTCCACATCTTTTACTTCGTTTTGGTCCAGAATATCCATGTTTATTAGCAAACTAATATTATTCTGAATTTTAGGATGTTTTCACTCGCTGGTTCTCCTGTTACTGTAGCCCCGAATAACAAAAATATGATAAATTTGGCGATAAAAGATGGAAAGGTAATTTTTTACTTTCATGTTATGTTCGTTTTTATGTTGGTAGTATCTTCTCTAAATGATCTTCCGGGTGTGAGCATCAGCTCTGAGCAGCTTTTTAAGTAATTTCTGCTTCGGAAATTTTTGAGAAAATTCTGATTTAGCTCATGAGCTGCAAAAAATTGAAGTGGAATTGGATTTATTTTCACCTGTCTTTTCCATACTGCATCTCACCTGATTGTG
Source organism: Cassiopea andromeda (assembly GCA_018155075.1). NCBI lineage: Eukaryota > Metazoa > Cnidaria > Scyphozoa > Rhizostomeae > Cassiopeidae > Cassiopea > Cassiopea andromeda. Next base: position 2,189,465 of record WIPJ01000447.1, read on the forward strand.
ATCAATTTGATCATTAATTGATCATAAATTTTGTCTATTGTTTTGCATCATTAGAGTTTATACATGCAACTAGCATTTCTCAATATAACACTGATAGCATGGGGTCAATAGAAGGCGGATGCCAGCGATTTATAGCTGGCTACTTCTGCCTAAACTGCCATCTAATTGACTTAAAATGGCGTAAAATAGTACACATAATGAGAAGATCTCCACGGGACGGAACACAGCAGCCTGCTATCCATGATCAGCCGCTTACTCTAAATTTGAACGCTCTGTGATAGGCCAGATTTTCGCTAACTACCATCTACATGCTCGTATATTTACGGAGCCATATTTATTTCTTCACTGCCCTGCGTTTTGTATTCAATTTGCTTTAGTACACATGTGCCTCATCTTAGCAACTTTTTAACTTTGATACTTTGCTACCGTCATGCAATTTTACGTGTTCAATTAATAACAACGCTTCTATCATGGTGTAAGGTCTAATGTGTGCACTTTCTCCTCTTAAGCCTAGCGCACAAAGCACGATGTTCGTCGCTGAGGACGAAGATTTTTGTCGCTGAGGACGAAAACTTACTGTGTACGGGAAACACCTATAAAAGATTTTTGTCGCTAACGACGATCTTCAATATCAAAATATGCTAAAAATTCTTTTTCGTCGCTGACGACAGAAGACAAGATCTCTGTTGCCAGCGAAAAAAATCGTGCTGTGTGCGCTTTTTGTACCATTGCCTGCTCTCTCCATAACAGCTTCATATCCCTATTGAATATGCATCTTGATATGCTGTCCCATCATATGAGGCAGCCAAGATGTTCTACTTCGTCGCAACTTACAACTCACACTAAAAATGGCATGTCAAAGTTGTCGTTTATTGGCTTGCACATATATTGCCTTCTTTTAACATATATTACCTTTTATTCATATGCATTGTCATACATTAGCATACATTGTTTTATTTTCCAGTCTAATCTAGATATATCTGGTGCGATATTAGAGATGAGTCCTAACAGTTTAGCCCAGCATACAGATCCACTCTTGAAGCTGAAGGTGAGTCTTTTCATTGAGCTGTAATACACAGACGTCCATTTTTGTCTTGTCTTTAATCATCCCATACTTTGTTAACTACTTTATCCATTAGTTAGAGTTTATTTCATTTACTATAGTAGGTCATACAACGTACAGTACTTTCTAGATGTTCCTTCTTGTTTGCATCTGACTTTCCCCAAGTATCCTCCCTCTGTCCTTTTTTCAGACGCTATAGAGTATACCAGATACGTCCTTATTGCCACTTTTGCGTAGCATACGACTTGTAACTTTCACTTCGCTTTCAGCAACCTTTCGTGCAATTACTTTAACTGTCATGCTTTTCAGTGTGATTCTACAATTTTGTAAGTCATATTTTTTATGTCCAAAGGATTTTATTGACTCAAGACTGCAGCAGATTGAGAAATCAACTGGTTACGTATCGACAGTTAAAAAGCCTAAAGGAAAGATGAAATAAGCTCACGTCATTTTCAAGAACTGATTTCATCCATCAATAACTAGTGACTTTCTTCAGGCTGCATCCTTTATTTCTGAACTGAAGTGGGGTATGAGAAGTATGCTTTGCAAAAACCATGCTTCCAAGATTTTCGACTCTGATTTATTACTCATAGATACTTTATTGTTGCCGTATGGTATTTTGACCTACTTAACCAAAATAATTCACCCATTTGTCTTAAAGGACTATGAAATCCTGGACTGTAAGGATTATGAAATAAATTAGCTTCATAATATTTTTGATCAACAGTACCTCATGTTGAATGCCGTCTATTTAGGCAGCTAATTTTGTAGTTTTGGTGTGATTTGTACTAAAATGTATAGCGATGGCAGTAACATGCCTCCCAACTTCTCATTTGGCAGTGGTCATATTCTCCCTCCTCCCCTTTATAGTGATTCTCGACACCAGTGCCCTTTTTCCTAGCCTTGCTATTTATTGTCACAGAGTGTCCACGGAGTCAAAGTTGAAAGAAGTGACCTTTTTCCAGCCTTTTGAGCATAAAAGCACGTTGTTTCCCAGCCATACCATGAATTTTGATATGAAATTCCAGCCATTGAAAATGCGGTCCAACTATTGTCAGAAAGTATTAATGACCTTAAATTGGAATTTAATTTATAAATTCAGTGTCTCCCAGTAAGCCACCTCCGGAGGGTAAGGACCTACCAACCACTCTGGCAAAGCATAGGAAAAACTTCCAATCCTGAGCAGACTTGGTGAAAAAAGGCCTGTCCCACGTGGTATTCAACTATCTTTTCTTCTTTAATCCTGTTTCTCGATAAGATTGTTTTTCTTCTAATAATGCAATCAATTATTATTAGGTCAAAAAATAAAATTCCAGCTTTTCCAGCCAAAGCAGGAGAGAAACCTATGGTGTTCCAGCTTTTCCAGCCAGATTCTGAAAAAGGCCCATTTTCCAGCTTTTCCAGCTGGAGTTGACACCCCTGTGTTAAGTGAAATAGACTCGTGTATGTTCTAGCTGTGCTCTCTTCTTCCTGTACATCATTTAGCATCAAAAAATTGCATGCTATCCGCTCTGTGTACATTTGATGACTTAGTAAGGCCCTAAAAATTACTACCCTTAATATTATGCTGGCCGTGAGGAAACAAGAAGAAAAATTCCCACCAATGAATTATACGCATAATTTAGCTTAAGGGGTCCGCACATTTTTTCCAGTTTTCAACCCCCTCCCTCCCCCTGTTAAAACCTGTCTATTTTTTGCTTAAAAGCCCCCTCACCCTGTCCGTGCAGATACTGAGTTGGAAGACAAATAAAGAGCTGTAAAAACTATGGAAAATAAAAACTCTGAAAATAACATGCATGCTGTACTTATTTTTGTTGGCCTCTTTACTTTTTAACACAGGAAGATGAAAATGAAATGACCTTTAAATGCCCTCTATTCTCTTACAGAGACCACTCTGAAAAAGATGTCCACTTACAGTTAAACCCCCAGCCTCCCCTTGTCCACTTTTGTCCGTATTGGTGCTAACTCCTTCCCTCCCCCAAGATGCGAACATCTTTTATAGATGTCCCCTAATAATGAGTGAAACTTCTCCTATTTACTATATTGATGATTCATTTGTATATAGACAGTGGACTGGTAGTATTTATTCAATGTCTTAGTGACAATAATTAGACTGGTGATCGGCCACAACCCTGACCTGCACTCAATAAAAACCTCCAGTAAAACTTCTTAATTTGAAGAGTTTCTGACAAGAATATCTAGTGTCTTCTTCAATTTCATCGAGGCAAATATAATGTAAAAGATTCAATCATAAGACACTATTCAGCTGTAAAATTTCATATATGTTGTGCAGTGCGTTAAGCAAATGTTCCAAATATTAAATATTTGTTATCATTCCATTTCATCACCATACTTATTTCTTCTTGGACGATCTGCAAATAATATCACATCATATTATACATGAACCTTAGAAGAAAGGCCACGACGAAAAACACTACATATTTTCAGATCTTCAATTCGACATGCCAGAAATTAAGACATATTCATACCATCACCATCATACCGTTTTGACTCGACATTTCCATTTTAGACGTAAACTTGAGGACGTTTCGAGACAACACTAAATTATTAATTATCACAAGAATTAAAGATCCGAAAATATGTACAATGTTTTCCGTTGTGGACTTTATTCTATGGTTCACAATACAGCTGCGGTTCCCAAGAAATGTTTATAACATACATGCAAGTGAAGAAATTTAGGTGAAAAAGTAATCATAAATTCTCAATAAGACGAGTTTGTCATTCAAGCTATATCAGGGCTCATACCGATCATGGAAAACCTGAAAAATAGGTTATTTTTTAAAAAAAATCAAGGAAAACCTGGAATAGTCAGGGAATATTCTATAATTTTTATCCAAGTCAGGGAAAGCAAACTATTTAGTCAGCATATCAATTTAATTAACTATTGGCATGGTTGTTCGCTCAGTCGTTGCTCTAATTGTTGTCAATAAATGTGAACTTTATCATTTAGCATTGTGAAATAGCAAGTATGTGTGCATTACCTATCTATTAGGTTCCATTTTCTTTACTTCTTTTTGTAAATATGTGAAATGATAGTCAGGGGAAAAGGGGGTGTTGTTGACTACCAGTCAGGGAATAATTAGAGAATTTTGATTCACGTATTGGGTATGAATTCTTAGTACTAAAACCATCAAGAATTCTCAACACGAAGAATTTTCAATGCAAGCTATTTGCCATGCGTATGAGACAATCATAATATTCGCCTCCGTTGCGTATATGTTTTTTAAAAGAACAAAATTTATAAGAAAAATCAAGCTCAGCCTAATACAATTTTGAGAAAATCACAAGGCTCAATTTCCAAAGTTCAGTTTTCTTGCTAAAAGTCGATATTATGTCATTCTTAAATTCGAAATGGTAAAGATAGAACTTAAACTTGAGCAAACAAGATTTATAAAGGCAAGGAACCCGTTTTAGCTAAATTACTCCAGTAAAAGTTAAGAACTGGGTTCATGCAGGACTTTGATATGCAAATTCAAAGAGTTTTTGCGGGCTAAATAATAACTTTCAAGAGGCTCTAAATTAACATTCACAGCGCATGCGTGAATACACAGGAAGCTCAAAATATCGAAAACGAGACAGTTCTTGCCATATACACAGTTTTCTTGCACGACTTTCTTTAAACTTTCTTTCCGATATTTCACTAAACTATCTTTTGTGTAGCTTGTTACTATGAACAAAGTAAACAGTAAACATTGCCAAATTTCAAAGAATTTAATCAATTTTCATGGAAAAATTCTAATTATCAAGGAGTTTCAATTGCCCTTGAAATGATATTTTAAATTCCAGCACTTTTCAAGAACCTGCACGAGCCCCGTAAGACAATCTCAGGCTCAATTTCGGGAATAGTGAAGAAAACTGAGATTCAGGCAAAACAGTAGTTTTCTTATAGACAAAACGTACGGTTTGCATACCAAGCTAGACTTTCAGAAAGTTATCTAGCAAAGCTTGATGCCAGGAATGCTTTGAGATAAAACCGTAGAAAGCCATGAAAAGATATCCTTTACAATGGTAATGTGCCTCGTTCTCAACAGCATGAATGCTTGGCCATTATCCATGCGCATTCAAAACAAGAACGTATTTCACTTCGATTACTTTCTTAAGTATGCTTGAGGAAGTTTCTATAAGCTTTCTGTTCTAATAAGTTCTATCTGAGATAACCAAACACTTTTTCAACATTTGTAACTCTGCTCTATCGCATACCTTGTGGAAATTGTTGAATCTTGCTTTTAGTTTTTTCTTCGTAAGATGTTTGTGGTGAACTGCTTTCCCATGAAGATCCAGGTGAATATGTTTCACGTCGATCATACGATACATCCGGATCGTAGCTATCACCACCAACAGGATCTTCTGCCTGAGAAGTATGACAACAAGTAAAATGGGCCTTTGCGTGTGTATTTTGCTTCATTTTCCCATGGTAACAAAATTCATGAAAGAAGACATCATATACCGTAAATCTGCGATTTGCTACAATGAATTTTGGGTGGGGGCTTATCTCCAAGTATCGCATTCTCCTCAAAAGTTGACATGAAAAACGACATAATTTTCTCAATCAACTAAATTAAAAAATTAAAAAGGCTATTTCACAAACGAAATTTATTAGTCAATAATGATTTCTCGATCGTCATCATGAAGGTCGCGTTTCTTTTCGCTTCTTAGTCTCCAGTCAAAGAAAGTTCTACTGCATAGCTATTGTCCTGTGGGAACTTTCTTGAAATTAGATATTATTCCGTGATTACGCTTCCCTAGAATAAGGCCCCATGGGGCTTATTCGTGGGGAGGCTTATTTGCAAAAATGAGTTCTTAGGTGGGGGGGGGGTGGAGGTAGGGGCTTATTTGAGGACTTAAGGTAATAAGTAAATGAACAGAAAATGTTTACCTCTGGCTGCCGCAGCTTTGGTAGTCTCTTCGGACCTTGCATTCTACTTTCGCGATGTCTCTTGCGTAACTCTTCATAAGTTGTAGATTGTAGCTCACTTCCTTCACTATCTTGATCTTCATTTACGCGGTAGCTGGGTGCAGATGGGCGTTGGCTGCTACCACGTGGCTGATATAGCGGGGTACGAGACTGAGAATGTTTTTGAGACCAGTCATCATCAGATTCTAATTCGCAGGCTGTGGAGGGGCAAAAGTCAAAACATCCTTATGCTCCTTGGCAAACAAGGCATGGCTAAATTATGTTTTGCTAATATATGCATGGAAATATTAAACGCAAATACACTAGATGTGAATAAGCTATGGCAGTCAAATCTATTGAAAATCAAGGAATAAGCTGGGGGTGTTATGAAGTGCGTATGAAATCACGTTTTAAACAATCATAAACCTAACAAAAACACAAGAGACATTAGCCCCTGTTTATTGGTAATTTAAGAATAACAGGGACATCTTGCTTATTGTTGCGCAGTGAACAGAAAATAGGATCATAATTACCAATGTTTCCACCTTGACCAGTAATCCTGGAAAAAGTAGTGATAAAACTTAACAAAGATCTAATGGCTTCTTGTCCCTAGACATGAAATCAATCACTAACCAAACAAAGGATGCTGATTGCTCCTCAATTTTCGCCATAATGGTTTATTGGGAATAAATCAGGGCTTGGAAGATACTTCTAGTGGATTGGTACTGGAGTGTGTAAAGAGCTGATGTCCTTCTTGTCACTAACGACAGTTAGTTAGAATGACAGTGAATATGAAAATCATAGAAAGGATGTATATGTCAGTTTATATGAAACTGCATTTAATGTGTCCTTTTAACAAAAGCTAGAACCAAATAAATAAAGAGATATATTCTTAGAGTCTATTGAAGCCTAAAATACATTCTCATTCTGTACAATTCTGAGTCAACTCAATGTCAACTATCCAAAAAAGTGAAAATCATAAAAATATGACTACTGCATCAAATACCACTTAACAACTGGCTTCAAGAACAGAAAGTTGAGATTGAAAAAAGCACCAACCTCTGTTGAAACTTGCGTACTTCATCAGCCAGTCGTGAGTTATCTAGAGCCATAATCTTTTCAAAACATTTCTGTCTGTATGACACCACACCAACTATCATTCCCATTGTGAGTGCACCTAAGTCACGAGATAAGCAGTAAAAATCTACCATCTTCAATAAAGCATTAAATTAATGCAAAAAGATAACAGAAAAATAGCATTCCCAGTACCAGTCAACAATCAACAGCTAACTTTCCATTATATAGAAAATATTACCTGGTAGCATTACCACTGAGGAATAGAATTATGCAATAGGAGGCACATTTCCCCCACTTTTCACAAATTTTTATGTAAAGTGCATTGCAGTTTATAGAGCAGGGGTGTCTGGTGTAATATGACATCACATGGGTTGGGTAGGTTGATGGGATCAGAAAGAGCTAGGTAACAGGGACTTTAACATGTACATAACTCATAGCATGTTCCCATCTGACATGCCAAACACTTGCAAAAAACTGGGGAACTAACCTTGCACATGCCACTAGTACAGGCAAGAAAGATATCGAAATATATATATATATATATCACACTCTGATGAGAACGTAGGTTCGAAAGGCCTCAGTGTGCCAAAGATCTGTCTATTTCTTTGCGTCCGCCTTCTCTATAGTATTCAAGTTTTAGTAACTACCTGTAGTATCAAGTTATATATATATATATATATATATATATATATATATATATATATATATATATATATATATATACAAAATTTAAATTCACAATTCCTTCAAGGGCCAGCCATATTGATGGTCCTGGCGGGCTGTATGGCTGACACCCCTGTTAGAGAGTGCTCTTTTTTACTAGGCAGGGTACCCCCTTAAGATGTTACAACTGGAACCTGAGGATTGTAGCACAATCAAAACACTTTTCTAACTTGAATAGCTACATCCACAATGAGTTTTATTACTTCTCAGCTTGAATAGAATTTCTTGAACAAAGAAATATAATAGCACTAGAAATCTACACTCCATCTTCTACATAGCATTTATTTCCATTTGATAAAGATGAAAGCAGTATAAGTAGATAAACTTCAAATAAGGTATAGTAGTATTGCAGATCACTTGATAAGGGACTTAGTAGTGGAACTAGGGAAATAAGGTCCCTTTAAAAAAACATTAGCTTATCATCCCCATGAGTGTCATTTTTCCTCTCACATTAATTTTTTTTAATTTTTTGAATTCTCTTTTTTCATGTTTGTATGGGTAAATAGTGCATCACTGGGAATTAGTAGCATTGCATTCTCAATTAGATGTTGTTTTTGTTTCAGTTAGCTGGCTGGATTCATTTTCTCAGCTGTCAATCAACAAGGAAGTCAAAGTGTGAGCAATCCACACTTTTCTACCTTCTACAAGAGTATATAACATCATCATTACAGTTTTTCTAGTCAAAATATAGCATTTAATTACTAAGATAAAGAATTATATAATCACCCAAAGCAGGCCAGACTGTAAACCTTTATACAGAGAGTAAAAACAAAAAGCACCCCCACACATCAAAAATTTTTGACAAAGGTGGAAATGAAAGTAACTAAACACCTTATCTCACATGCTACTGACATCAGAAAAGGATCCTTTATACAAACATTCTCTCAATGCACAAGGAGATGCAAGATTTTACTAATGTCAAGCTGGAAGAAAGGCACTTACCTGTATAATAAAGTCCTGAATACTTCTTCAGATGCGGGAAATGGTCTAAAAATAAAATAAATATTAAGTCACCATAGTAGGAAAGGGATTGAAATAGGCATTACTGGAATAATACTGTGTCAGTAAATCTCAAGTCTCTTCAATAGGATAGCTTTGCAAATGACAAACAAGGCTTTGTACAAAGAATACATGTCACAAGTATGCATTCAAAATGTGATCCATATATTACGTGCCTCATAGGGGCCATTCAATAATTATGTAACACCAAAACCACCCACCCACCCACCCCTTGTAATGCATTGTAATAAATCTAGTACCACCCTTGCTACATAAAATTTTGAGACTCAAGACCCCCTATTAATGTTACCATCTGCCCATGCTTCATAGTACCCACTACTTTCATGTAACAAATAATCATTCAATCCAGTGTTTCAATGTGAGAGAATGATGTTACAGAGCAGAAGTTGAAGAAACACCCCCAAAGTGAAGCAATTGGCATTCTAAAAATGTCTGTGAAGCTCATAATAATGTGTCAGAAAAGTGGTGGACACACATTTACAACAGAAATGGATTTTAAGCTCAACATTGATGTAATTGCAAGAAAAGATAACTTTAGGGGAAAAATCTCTGTTACATAACAAAAGAGCCATGACTCCTCTCCCACCCCCCAATAACAGTCTGTAATAAAAATGACCAAAACCTTCACCTCTGAGGTGTTATCTAATTTGCTAATACTTGTGACACTGACCCCTCAAGACTACTAATAGAATGTAAATTCAAATGACTGTTTCACACAATATAGCTAGGAAAATTTGGAAAGTATGAAAATAGCTCAAAACTGAACAGAAATCCCATGCACATACTGTGAGCAAGATATCTTGTTGCAATTAGGGAGAGAATACCACCTGGCACACCTGAAAAGAAAAGGCAAAACCTTGATTCCATTTCTAGGAGTTTAATGAAAATAAATTAAGTTAATCTCTGCATACCTGATATCATATCTATTTTCCTGACTTCAATTTTGTATGTCATAAAAACTACAATAATAGTTCAGTTTATATCAAAGGAAAATACAGTCTAATCTGAATAAGTCATACCCTGGATAAGTTGCACTTTCATTTGATAGACTAATTTCTCATCCCCCCTTGGATTTACCCATAAAGATCAAGTCAAAATACTTTGCTTAACTCACAACCTGGATAAGTCAGATTTTGACTTAGTAAATACCAATCCTATAGGCAGAGTTCATTAATCTGTGCAAGTGCTTTTCATAGGCACAAAATTTCAAAGTCCAAATTTCTGCAGGCACTTTTCATCAAAATCTGCATCTGACCATCTACTGCATTCTACTTTTTCTGCAGACTCATTTTTTCCAGATCTGTGCTCACAGGCACAATGTCCTTTTAATGAGGCCTGCCTAGAGGTTCCTTTGGCTATATTCTGTTCTACTATGTGTACCTAATCAATTTTTCCTTCTTTTAATATTCAATTGTCTGAAGGCTTTAGAATAAATGATTTAAAGTTATATTAAAATCAAGAATTTAGAAAGCATAGTTACCTTACTTCTTCAATATGATTATAAGACAAACATAAAAAACTTTTTGCACCCTTCTAGGAAAATCAGACTTAGGGACTTGCTCAACTTGAACATTTGATAGCTTGGACCGATTTCCTATCCCGCTTGAAAGTATAACTTAATTGGATTAGACTGTAGGTAATACAATAAAGAAGCAGTAAAAACTTACATGCTACAAATGCAAGCCAATATTGTTATACCGTAAATCACCCAATAACCACCCAGTTTCAAATAACAGCTCCTACCTGCATAAGCGCCCCAGTGAAAGAGTAAACTTTAGCAATAAATACCCCTTTTGAGTAAGTGCCCCACTTAGGCAAGAGAGGGCTTTCCTTTGAAATTATTCTATTTGTGTAAGAGTTACTCAAGTCTAATACAAAATTTAATTCTTCATAGGTCAATCAAAATGAAAATATTTAGTCTTTCATTTTGAATGTTCTTTCAAGGGATGTTGATAATGATGAAGTTGACATTGTAACTGCATAGTAATGGATTTTCTGTCTAGTTAAAGTGAATATAGAGTATCAAATGGTTGAAAATTCTGTTCTTATTGCCTATACCAAGCAATATTTACTAAGTGCTTTAGCTCTAATAACCACTCCTACTCAAATAAGCACCCCTACTCAAATAACTGCCCATACTCAAATACCCACCCCAGATGAAGGGCAAACTTTTGAATAAGCACCCCGGAAGTTATTCGATCAATTACAGTGTGTCATCCTACCCTGTGTATATTCCTACACATTCATGCAGTGCTTCAATGCTCTAAAAGAGCATTTGCCATCTTTCTTAACTTCTGTACAAGGAGAAATTCTATATCTCTAGTCTACTTTCTTTAACCCATTGAGCTAGATTATACCTTTCTAGGTATATAATATGTACACAACACATAACACCATTCCTACCTCGGTAGTAGAAGCTTGTAGTTCTGCATTCTCTAAGTACCTTTATCTCTTCATCTGTAAGCTGATATTAATAAGCAAGTCATGCTTACATAAGTATATACATAATGCAGGCTTATGGTATGTCAGTCTCAAGCTATCTACATGCAGAATACAAGGCCCCTTAAGTCCAGCTCTGCAGAAGGGCTACCTTCAACAAATAAACTTGTATTGGTGGTCAAGAATTTTAGTTAGATATACAATAGGTAGCTAGCTAAAAAGTTATGACTTCCATCATTATATTTTAGATCTGTTGAGGGTTGTGCTTCAGTATGACTGATTTAAGGTGGACCCCTTTACTTCAATTGAGTATCAGAGCAGGTCACACCATAGATATGGAGCAAACAGAAGTCCTGAATGTATATCATGTATATTGGCATGATAAAGCCCTTAGAGCCTTATTTTTGCACACACAAATTATTGAAAAAGTATATTGGCATAAAATTGTTGGCCCTTTGGTCAAAAAGGTTCTGATTCCATATCAAGCATGTAACTGAAGGGCATGCCCTGGGTGAAACCTACCAGTGCAAGCAGTATGGAGGGATAAAAGCTTTATTTTCTTATGTATACCTCCAAGTTAATGATTCTGTTGTGGGGCAAAACTATGCAAAATATTTTGTATGGGGGCATTGCCTCCATGCCCCTCCTGTTCAATACTGGCTTTCACCCAGGACAGATTCCATGTATTTAGGCCTAACTATGTCTGCTATGGGCTTAGAAGGGAAAATCCTGCTCCTTGGTGTATCAGCAACAGAAAATATATAGGATGGTTGAATTTCTAAAAGCATTGTGCAATATAAATTAGCAAATATGAATACATACTTTGCAGACCAGAATAGCAGTACATTTGATACAGTTACAGTTTGTGTTTTGATGAACATAGCAGATGATAATCATAATAAGAAAGTAGATGTCCATTTCATTTCCATTTCAAATCATTAAGGTCATGAAACCCTCCATCTCAGAATTGACCAATTTTTGTACTGCAGATGCAAGACCATATGAAGGGGTGAAATTGGGAATATTACTTCAAAATTCAATGTAATTTAGAAGTTATGTGCATTTGAAGTTTAGCCGAATTTGCATTAAATTGTCAATGGCAGCCAGTATGAATTCAGACAATTTTTGGGGGGGGGACTTTAGTTTATTGTTAACTTCATAATATTATGCCAAATACCCTGGGGATATGCATGATCCCTAATTCATATATGGAGAATTTGAATATGAATTCAGATTTTGCCAACTTTCTGTCACTTCCATACAAATTCCCCTTCTCCCCCTAGTCCTATAATTTGGAATTTCTGGAAGGACTTTTACTGATTATTTTGAACATTAGAAAAGGCAGGGTGTGACACGTTATATCTGGCTCAAATTTGAAGCATAAAGTAATCAGACATAGACCTTACTTTAATTAGAATTTGATGAGGGTCCTTTTCCTTAGTTTAGAGATATTCACTTGCAAAGTTTAGTGAAAAATATGGCCATAACTTGACATCAAGGACTACCACCATAGTAGGTTGCAATTATTTATAAAGGAAGCATAACCAATGATGCGTCTTTACAACCTAGATGGCACTCAGTCATGCACTTAAGAATATATTCTAACATTAAATTCTCTTCAGGGCTTCATACTTTGAAATGTTCTCCCAGATCCTTTCCAGTTCCAGTAGATGACAATGTCTACCAGTGACTGTTGCTGGTGACCCTATTTTATAAACCAGGTCTGCCTCTGGAATATAGCGTGATTTCTGAGATGAGGGGTTTCAAAATGTCTTTTGGCTGGATGATTTGATACGGAATTACCCTGGATAAAATGTCAAGGATCATGATGTGCTGTTCTACATGAAACTTCAAAATTTCAGATAAAAAGAACATAACTTCGATATACCTGGAACTTCTGAAAGCGTTCTCTTGGTGGAAATCCTGAACTATCATCATGCTGCTCAGAGTATTCCACACCTTGGTCAGCCATTTCTATTTCTTGCTCAAAATGGTGCTATGTTGTTGTTGTTGCAGCTGTTGCCAGCACCAACAACAATTTTTACGGTTCGTTTCGCAGGAAGGCAGCTGGAAAATGGCTGCCTCTGGAACTAAGAAAATATGGGTGAAATATGTAAAAGACAAGGCTGAACCGGATGGTAAGATATGAAACCTTTCCAAGTAAAATTTTCTCAGTATCTTAAAATAAAAAAATGTAATGGAAGAGCAGTATGCCAAGCACTATCAGATGTGGACCGTGGTAACCTTAGGCTTGTTTAGTACACTAGACAAGGCTAGACATACCACCGTCCTCAATCATTCAAGTAGGCCTAGAAACTTTTAGAACATTGCAGAATCTGAACCCCTTTTTCATGAAACTACTTCATCCCGAAGTCTTCAGATTATGACCTTTCCATGAGAACTATAGGACAGCTTAATATGATCGTAAAGGATTGTAGCTTAGCGTCTTAATAATAAGCTTTAAAGCCATAAATATCTTAAATGAAATGAAGAATGCATAAAGAAAAAATGAACAATTATATTAATTAAGTAATTGCTGTAATTCCCCATTTTTTTAATCTCTCAAAAGTCAATATATGTTGCAGATTCTCACATTTTAGCTTAAGAGTTTTTACATCTGTTTGTTATATATTTTTTAAGAGATTAAAAACTGAAAATTTTGCAAAGCCTTATTGGTAGTTCATTTTTACATAGTTTTATCAAGTAAGTTTGTATTTTAGTGAGCATCAGTAGTTTTTTAGAATTGATTTTGAAATTTCATGAAGTTTTGATCAACAGTCTATTTTTCTAGCTTTTGAGTTGAAAGAATTTACCATCATCCAAGATATCACAACCAAGGCCATTAAAGCAGTAAGTAACTATCACAATTATCTTGCATAAGACTCTATTGATAGCAGTGCATTATTGCACTGACAGATGATCCTGTATAAAAATTTGATTTGCTATTATTGTATTATTATAGGAAAAGCAGACTAAGAAGTTTATAAGGAAATGAGGCTGAAATGGCAAAATCTTAATAAAATAATCATGTTTTTGTTTGCCAAAAATTGATATTACATGATTGTTAGACTCATAATGTATAAGATAGGATTCAAATATAAGTATTCAAAATCAACAAAAAAAGGTTTACCAATTTTAGCCAGGTTATTTTTGTAAAGTTAAGAAGATTTTAAGAACATCGCAGGCTCAATTTCAGGAGAAGTTATGAAAATTGAGGCTCAAGTAAAAATTTGTTTTCTTATAAAAATGTGCATTTACATTTAAAATACTTATAAATGTGGCAAATTGAAATTTTGCATAGTATTTATATTTCTATGGTATTTACATATAGTGGGGAATGTCTTTCTTACTTTCCTAGTCAAGTGTGATTTCTAGATTTAGTGGCTAATAGCATTAAATTCATTTTTCCCAGACACTGCTGGAACTATTTAACATAAGTCAGGAGAATCAAGTAGTTAAGGTAAATTGATTCATGTACCCTCCTTGTTATCTATATTCCTACCACGCACAATTTTGATAACCCATTGTATGTTTTCCTAATCTTCCCTTGAGTGAAGTTTACATTTGTGGCAAATAATATGCATGAAATTAAGTTAAATGTTTTGAACAAGTTGATTTAAATGTCTTTTTTTTTTACTTTTTTGTGTTAAGATTCCTTTTTTGTTTGAAATGTCATTGCAGATGAGAAATCATAGAGGTTGCCTTATTCCAATTAGCAATAATTTACCAGCAAATGCACCAAAAAAGTAAGTTTGGATGCTACTTTACTAGAATTATACTTTCATTTAGTTTTGGCTTGTAGAAACCATGAAAACCATCAGCATATACATTTCACTATAATTGATTTTGAAGCATTTATTGGAAACTTTCTCTTGAAGCATTTCAATTTTGAATTTCAAGTAATAACTTTAATAATACCTTGCTTAGTTTTGCATTATTCTTACATCAATTTCATATATCTCAGCACTGTCACAGCCTTTATCACTTTATCATACTGTTAGTCTAGATAGTGCCTTTTGAGTGTTATGTGGCTTATTAGGTAGTCAGAAACATTGTGACTGCACTGTACAACAAATGACCTTTGGTGTCTATACTGAATTTATGAGATTTCAATACATCTATATTGTATTTGCTTCTTTATTTTGTAAGCATGTCAAACCCTGCATATGCCAGATAGTATTGATTGCTGCTTTGTATTCTTCAATTAGCACCTATTTTTATTGTTGAAGTGCTACACAAAAGCTCCCTCCTTATCAACATAATAGCTACTTCCTTAATGTTTGATAAGTGGAATGTATCATTATGCTTAAAATCTTTTCTCATGAGAATTTCAATAACATGAAATATCCTTCTTTGTGAAAGATGTTTTTCCTGGAAAAGCTTTTCCCAATCAAAATACTTCTGGAAATTGAAAAATTAAACGAACCTACCTGTAGGTGAAGTTTGATTGAAATTCTGTAAGTCATCGGCCGAGACCGGAGGAGCTGTGCGAGATAGTGCGCCGCGATGCATGTGAACCAGTCTTTAGAGAAGTAAATGTATCAATGACAAATTAAAAAAGGAAAGGGTAGGGAATAAATTATGACGGGAGGGCGCACAGCTCCTCCGGTCTCGGCCGATGACTTACAGAATTTCAATCAAACTTCACCTACAGGTAGGTTCGTTTAATTTTTCAATTCTATTACGTCATCGGCCTAGCTCCCTGCG
>WIPJ01000447.1:2206653-2231357 GCA_018155075.1 Cassiopea andromeda
AGATAAAGTACTTATCTGAAATGTAAGAAGCACCAACTTGAGCGGCCATTTTGATCCAAAATGAACGCAAATAATGAACCAAACGAAGAACGTGCTGCAAGTATGACTGGTTAGCACAAGCATCAACACACAACTGGTTCACATGCATCGCGGCGCACTATCTCGTACAGCTCCGCAGGGAGCTAGGCCGATGACGTAATAGAATTATACATACTTGTTGCTTATTTCAGTGCTTCTCAATTAATTTTTGCAAAAACCCCCTTATGAAAGGGGAAAACATTTCACACCCATCACTCTTTATAAATAAAACTAGCTATTATAAATGCCTGCTGAATGTGGATATAATCTGCAAATTAGCCTTGGAAAAACAAGAAATGCCCCTACTTGCGTTAATCTGCAATTTTGCTTTGCAATCCACCCAAACCCCTCAGGAGGTCATGTGCTCCGTCACAGCAACATGTGATGTCATCAATCATTAACACAAGTGGGGGCATTTCTTGTTTTTCCAAGGCTAATTTGCAGATTATGTCCATGTTCAGCAGGCATTTAAAAAAGCTCATTTCTCCTGTCTTCAGGACTGCATGTAGAACATATACAGGGTATCCACTGAGGTAAAGTTGAAATTCCAGCCAAAGTTTCAGAAAAAGTGACCCTTTTCCAGCCTTTTGGGGAGAAAAAACACATTGTATTCCAGCCATCAATTTTGATATGAAAGTCCAGCCATTGAAAATGCTGTCCATTTATTGTCACAAAGTATTGAGTGGCCTTAAAATTTCCAATAAATTGGAATTTACTATATAAATTCAATGCCTACCAGTAAACCAACCCCTTAGGGCAAGGATTGACCAACCACCCCTGGTAAAACATAGGTAGAACTTCCAATCCTGGGTTGACTTGGTGAAAGAAGGCCTATCCCACATGGCACTGAATAACGTTTCTTCTTCAATCTTATTTCTTGATAAGATAACTTTTCATCCAATAATGCTGTTAATTGTCATAAGGCCTGAAAATAAAATTCTAGCTTTTCTAGCCAAAGCAGGAGAAAATCCTATCTTTTTCCAGCTTTTCCAGCCAAATTATGAAAAAAGGCTCATTTTCCAGATTTTTCAGTCAGAGTGAACACCCTGTATAGGCAAAATAAAATTCTGAAATATGTTAGGTGTGCAATTGCTGATCAGGGGTATAGATTGCAGAAAAGGGGGCTTCAGACCCCCTCCAATTGTCAGTGATTTTGTCTGTAAATTTAGAGTCTAATAGTTTTATAATTACATAACTGCATGCTTTACTATAATCTCATGAAAGTGTTGAATATGTCCTTTCATGCATGAATGAACACCATAAGAAAGTAGCCCTTTCTAACAAAAGACTTCTTTAGGTCAACTCAGACCACTGTCAATAACTTCACAACTTTACCAGCTTCTGTTAGAAATTTATTAATTTACACCCCCCCTAGAAAAGTGCCTGGGGCAAAAATTGATGTCACTGAGTTAGAGAATGACCAAAAAGCAAAAAAGATAATTTAAAAGAAATGCCTTTAAGTTATGAAAATGATTTTGGACAATAAAACCACTTAGTTTATAATCTAATATACATTTCTCAATATTTCAAGAAATTAAAGAGGCAACACTAGTGTTTCTGAAATACCTTGGGGCCAGGATTCAATGCTAAGGAGTCTCATATAACCCTTGGTACCAGGTATAATTATAAAGTTTTATAGATAACAACGGTTTTCATAGTAAGTAGGGGCATGAAGAATAGTGTCTTTTCCCATAGGGAGCTTTTTCAAAGTATGATAGAATACAAAGTCTCCAATAAAACTCTGCTAGAGAATACAACATCTACAGTTCTGTCCATTATATTTTGCAATAAAGACCAATAGGCATGGATTCTAAACTAAAATTGTGTAATGTCCATCTGAAAAAGTCAGGACCATGGCAGGCATTGAAATGTCATTAGAGAGCATGTCCTCTACAGAATACAGCATCCACAGTCCCAGCAACCAATATTGTACTGTATTCATGTAAAAACCACTCTTTTGGCTAAGGAAAATGTCTTGCCATCCTGTTGACAAATAAATAACAGGTTAAGCATTCACCATAGTACTCAATCATTGTATGTATCAGCCCAACATTTGTGCTGTTTAGGACCATTGAAGAGCACACAGCGAAGAAGTTCTAATTTGTAGCTCCCACCACCCAATCAAGCATTAAGTGGCTTCTCATACCAAGTGCAAATGCTCATTGCTTCAGTATTCCATAGTACATAAATGTGTCACAGTGACTGACAATAATGGCAAATAATTGTATCATTGTTCATGGATAGAATCTAAAGAAGATGGAGCATGCTTCACACATCTGGCGCATGTTCTTCACAAACTGCCATTGTTCTTCCACAATCCTCAAGAATTTCACATAAATTATCATATAAGCACATTAGTATATATAGATCATTTTCCATAAAAATTGTTTAAGTATACATCTTCCCTGGCATCATATGTGCCACCTCTAGCATCACATCATGCCACACTGTTGGAGAAATGCTGGCTTATTTCAATATCTTATATTTTTCAGAGCGTATGTGCTAGAGGTATGCAGGCTGTATAATGCAGGTAACCTATGGATTTATACATAGAAACTATATAGAAATAGTCCATATACCTCTGCATTATGAATCAAGAACAGAGAAATGCATAGATAAAAAGCTGGTAAAAGTATTTTCCTTTTAATTTCACACTTTTTACTCACTTTCAGTTACACCTCGACCTAGAACCGTTAGTTTGCCAACATATCAACAGCTGCTGCGAAGGAGACTGCACAATATTGATGAAAGGGTATGTCTTTTGCAAGAGTAAATTGAGATGAGACATGAAATGTTTTCCATGCCAACATAAATTGCCTAATTTGTTTTCAGTTTTATGAAATATCCTAATTTGTAGGATTACATACCCCTTTGGAATTGGGTTGAGAGCAGCCACACCCATATTTCTAAAGTGCAGATATGATAATTTAGTTTAATATTGATAAAGTATAATTATCAACTAGAAATGTCTCAATAGTCATGTAGCAGTGCAAAATTGGGCATAGCAATACAAAACACTCTGAAAACAAAGGTCAATACACTTTGAAAAGCAAAGCCAATGCAAGAATTTTGTAGGGCTGAACCCCCCTGAGCCCCCAAGAAATCACCCCCTGCTCACAAGTGTAATCCAATAAGTACAGCTCTTAAAACTAACTAGATACATTAACATATATTTCCAAAATCAATCAAAATGAAACAAGGTGAAGATTGATGCTCTAACTAGCTATATCTGGCATGGATGCAGTAGCCTTCCCAGTATGAAATGATGGAATCTCAGGATACAATTCTTCTTCTTGCTATATCAATTTGCCTAGTCTAAAAATAAGTCTGCTTGCATGAGTAGTTCATACTGATTTTGTATCTCAATCCCAAGGACACCAGAACGATAGTGAAGCAAGGTGGCCAACACCATAAGCTAGCAGATCTGATTGTGACGTAGAGGGCTTCCTAGGCACTTCTTTGGGAATATCAATGGCTATATCTCTCATAATCATGTAAATACTTGTTTTCCCAATCAAATATTCCTTATTTACAGCTTATTTGATCTCTTTTGTATCATATCAACATTTGGAAAGCAAGCTATTGGATTTTGAATAGGGCGCTATTGCTCCCCCTCCTCCCCCAAATGAAAGGCAGCAGGGACACTTGCTCTCCTCTACTCCCCACACTGGCATCCCTGATCAATCCTGCTCAAAATTTCAAAATAAACCCCAGTGGACTTGATGCTTGTATCATATTTTAACTAATGAACACAAATTGATTTTAATTTCAGATCAACCTAGATGCTCGTGTAAACGCTTTCTAAAATTTCGACTTTCGTTTTGTAAGTAGCATTTGGGTATTGAGTTGGCTACCTGACAATCATTCAAATTTGTTGTAAACTTAGAACATACGTCAAATGGGGTTCAGTATCCCACTCGACCATGTAAGCACTCGCCAGTCTTAGTATGAAAAATTTATTGTACATTAAGAAACAACGAAAAGTTTTTGTTAGGCTTACGTGCTTTTCTTACGATGAGCCTCACTCGATATGAAAAAATCTGCACCAGATTAGGACTAAAAGCTGCAGCTAAATTACTTTCTTCTCATTTTCTTTAGCTTTTGAAGTTGGAGCAGACTGTCCCAAGGTTGCCAACAATGCGCAAAGAAGCTCTTTTGAAGGTGTGTCTTTTGTTGTTGTCATTCATACTCTGTTCAATGTTGTGCTTTTTATACCCTTCAGGTGTTTTTCTATTGCTCTTTCAACTCCAGGTGATTTAAGAATATATTTTAGATTATTGCTGAATCAAATTTGCAGCTATTCTTTAAAGTCATGGGAGAATACTTTGGCTAACAGTGTGATTGTTGAATTGGGCAAAGGCATGTGCATGCGTTGGTTGTACAAGTCAACTTTTCAGGTGCTCTTTGTGAATTGTGATCTAGACATTTTCATTTGAAGCATGTTCCCTGGGCTATTTAGTCCCATTTTATTTCCTGTCATGGCGACCAGCTATCAAGAAAATGAAGGAAGCCATGAGATTGTCTGGGAAACTGCGTTTTGTCATGGATATCTAGGAAGTTCATTCATTCATTTATATGGTGCTATCTGCTCGCAGCAGGTCAGCAGTCATGGCTCTCCATAAAGTCCGGTCTTGTGCATCTAGGAAAAATCAGGGAAATTAATGAAATTGTGGAAAAATCTGGGAAGTTTCCAAATTGCACATTTTAGCTGTCGTGTTTGAGTAAAAATTTTGGGCAGCTTCGTTGGCATTTGCTTTGAATGCGAGTGAGAATGTCAGGGGATTTTTCCTACATTAGTCAGGAAAATTTCCTGCACAGTGGTTACCCTGTAAGTTCTTGGACCGTTGAAGAAGGGTTTACTTGATAGATGACCTTTTTCAACCAATTTAGGCTCGATGACAGGGGAAACCCTTTCTACATAAACTCTCAAGTTGTTTTATGTAGGCAATAAGGTGTAAAATGTCTTAGGCATGAGACTGGTATTATAGTATATAGACAGTGCATGAACATTGCTCGAGTGTGAAATTTATATGTTAATTACAATCTTTTATGCTTGAAGAGATGAGCCAAAAGGCTATAATGATTTTTTCGTTCTTAAGGATATAAAGGACTTATCAATGAAGATGGAGTTTCTAAATCAGAAAATTCAGGTATGGATATTCCAATTTTTGCAATCAATGAGCAATGACCCTTTGATTTTTCACATTCAGACTTTGTAGGAAGCCCTCGAAATTTCCCAGTTGTCTCGTTATTTGTCGGTATACAGATCATGGATTTTATATCCCTTAGGAAAGTGGCTTTTGTTGTGTACCGTTTTGTTATTTTCCAATGCACAGTATTTTTATTGTGAATACGTTATCGTTGCTTCAGGTCGTAGATGATTTTCAATGGAAAGGGATGTTCGAAAGAAACCCGTTGTGGTAGAACCAGCCATAGAGGATGAATTCATGACAGTAAATTTACGAGCTTGAAATAAGCCTGTATATATATTATTAAGCAGTAACCCTAGCAATTCACCCTATATTTTCACACAGAACTGCTAGACAAAATGCGATCTGTGCTCAACTATGTTGTTGGCCCTATTTTTTCCAACTTTCAAGTTACACTAATTTTTTCCAGATATAAATTGTGAGTGCCCTTGGCTAAAAGTGTATACTCGTAAATTGTGAAATTCTTTTTAGAATCCTCCCAAAATAGGGGGGCTTTCTAATTTGTTGTTATGCAGAGAGAATTATCCTTTCGTTGTTAATAGTGCTAATACTGTCTGAATAGAAAGCGATTTTCCAGTCGTTCTTTTATTCAGGACTTAATACATACAATACAGCTAGTACACATGTTGTGCAAAAGTATTATGATGTAGTTATTCAATGAATTCTATATATCTAACGATATATTAACTTATTGTTTAATGGAGACATAATTAGAATTTACTCCTGAATGCTTTTTCCTGTGAATGAGAATCTTACTGTTATTGTTGTATACATCCAACGATACGGCTATTCATGTGTTTGGTGATGTCATTGTAATAGGACGTTCTACACGTTGGTTTTCCTTTAATACATTTTGTTGTTCACTCAACTTTTTCAATCGATTAATGCGATTTCACTTTGCTTCTCATACAATCTCTACCCCAAAAGAATCTGCAGAAAATGAGCGAGCACGCAAATTCAATTGTTTCATGGGATAGCTGTAGCTAGAAGTGATCAATAGAGAAATATTTGCTGTTATGCAAGTTGTTTGTACATGAAATCAGCCTACAATTGATCAAGTGTCGCCTTTTTTTTCTTTTTTTTAAATCTTATTTACCAACAATATCTATTCAGCTATACTTGAAACTAAATAAACAAATACAATGTTACGTAAAGAAAATTAAGCTACCATGTCACAAAAAAATAGCAAATGTACTACATTGAGAAGTATTATATTGCTGGTCTTCCATGGATTTATGCAAATTAGGGCTACTTTAGTGTCTTGTAGCTCAAAAGGGGAGATTTTGAGCTAAAAGACACTATAGTAGCCCTAATTTGCACAAATCCATGGAAGGCCAGCACCAGAATACTTCTCAGTGTAGTACATTTATTATTCTATAATGTAAAATCTGTAGTTGTTCAAATCCCATCAGAGCATGGAAGGGTATGGGATATTAGCAAAGAAAATGAAAAGGTTATAGGATCATTCTATTGGAATTACAGGGGATTTGCAGTATTTGGAAAAAGGGAATGATGACATTTCTACAAAAGCTCAGTGGAAATTGGATGTTTTCCAAAACAATGTAAGAGGTGCGGAATATTCAAATCACCAAATTGGGCTGAATTTACTGTTCACCAAAACCAAAGATGTTGAAAGTATCGGAGATTGTTGAGCTTATCTACCAATCCAAACTTCAGTTTTCTTGTTTGCCAAAAATCGATATTACATCATTATTACATGTAGAATGTTAAGGACAGAATTCAAATTCAAGTATACAGGATTAGCAAAGAAAAGGTATCCCATTTTAGCCAGTTTATTTCAATGAAAATTAAGAACATTTTAAGAAAATCTCAGGCTCAGTTTCATGAAAAGTGGAGAGAATTGAGGCTTCACGTAAAAAGAGGTTTTCTTAAAGAAAAACGTGAATGCTTCCTGAAGCAGAGTTGTCTTTTTCACTGTATGCAAAAGTTAGGTTATATAGATTACAACAAAGATGCTTTCTACTTATTTCTTTTTATTACTCAGTTATTATTAACTAGTCAGGGTTCCCACGCCTCACTAAAATCTTTAAAACTCCTTACAGAAAGAATGTATCCTTAAAAATCCTTGGAAATCCTTAATTATTATCAAATTGATGAAAATATCCGTAAATCTCCTTGAGAAACATGATTTCTAGAAGCAGTTGTTGTATTTTTGTGAAGGAGCATTGAGTATGCAGAGTTTCATGACAGTGTATTGCAGAAAGTTCTTACAGGAGAAATCTACTTTTTTGGTTTACAGTTTTACTTTATGGAATAGATTGATAGGGTCGATCTTGTCTGTATGGAAGGGGCTATTAACACGAACACCTCCTTAAATTGTCTTAATTGTTACGGTTTTTCGTCTTAATCAAGCCAAATTTTCCTTAGAAGTTGTTAGAAAATCTCCTTTTTTCTCCTTAAAAGTCCTTAACTTTTTAGGCAGAAAAAGTGTGGGAACCCTGTATCGCCTTGTCGTCAATAAAGACGGGCCTAATTCGTATTTTCGTAAAAGGGACCATGTCCATGGAGGAGATAGTAACCGAGAACCGGCTTAATTTGGTACTGAAAACTTAATCAGATTTTCAATAGCCAAAGTTGTATACAAGTTGCTCAAGATATATCAATAGCAAAAAAGGTTCTTGAATGAATACCACATCGTGGATTTGGCTTCATTATTGAAAAGGCTGGTCAATATTTGTCCGAAAATTCATGTATCCGAAAATTTTTATATATTTCGTGTATGCCAAAGTAGCAATTCCCGCATGCAAAAGTTGATCTGAAGTCAAAGAATCCTCGCGTTGATTTTATAGACCTCATTGCAGAGTAAAATTGTGGTCCAAAATCTCATGTGTTTTATTTAAAGTGCGAAGTGACAACAGATTTTCTTTGTAGTTTATGCTTCATTAACTTGTCATTATCATAATGTTGCTTTTTATCAGTTTCATTTTTACTTGCTGCAGCAAGGATACCTTAACTCATGAAATTTTCGCGCAAGTTTAATTCTCGCGCATTCAATTTTCGATCACCTAGATTTTGCGCACATTCAATTTTCAAGCACACCATTGTTAGTGAAAACAGTATGAAACTCTACGCATATTTTTCACACTTCAACGTTCGTTTTGTAAGATACGATAAGCTAGTGCTGACCACACGCTTAGGAGGTGGGGCAGGGGGGCTGCACTTCCTCCCCAAGTTGAGCAGAAATCCGTTTCATTCGAGCAAATTTTCTGAAAGAACAATAGGAAATAAGGGCAGAGAGTTTACAGAACGTTTACAGCCCCCCCTAAATTTGACGTCCTCCTTCGCCCACAGTACTGATGCATAAAATGTTAAACGGACAATGCCCTGAAAAACTGAAACTATTTCGCATTCATCAGAGTGGCTCTATACACTTCAGGAAGATACTAACAGACACCTTGTAAAGTAACAGAGCTGGCTCATGGAAATAAGCTATCTTTAAATGCAACAAAAGCTTAATCGTTGATAATTGGATCCAGACCTAACATTCTAAAGGTCGAAAAACAGACTGATGCCAAGCCATGTTTTGAAACAGTCGAGCATAAGATACAGATGACAAGCGATACAACACTAGGAGCTAAAATTGATGACAAACTCCAATGGGGTTGCCAGATTGAGCAAATCACGGCCAAGGCGCGTCAAGGTCTTGGTTGCATTAAGCATGCCAAAAATGTCTTCCTTCACGTGCTTTACAGTAAATGAATAGAGGAATTGTTGAGCAACATTTCAGCTATTGCTGCTCGATTTGGGTCTGTTGTGGAGAATCCAAGCATAACCCTCTCCAAAAGATCCAGAACAGAGCTGCAAGAATAGTAACTAATAGTCCTTGCGATGCATCTGCCCCCCCGCCCCCCCCCCCTTTGCTACAAAGTCTTGGCTGGATCTCAATTAAGGACTTCGTAAGGGAGGAAACAGCTATGCTTACTTATAAATCACTAAATTCACTTGCTCTTCAGTATTTAACGGAGTTCATTAGAAAATGCTCTGAAGGTAATTGTCGAAACCTTCGAAACTCTAGTGAAACAAATTTGCAGATACCTTTACTTAGTACATCTATGGGCCAAAGTGCTTTCTGTTATCATGGAGCAAAACTAAGGAATGAGTTCAGGCGAGAAGCTAGACTGCCACCCTTATTGGCAACTCATGGGGAGCATTGCTACAGTAAGTGGAATCAATGGGGTGTTGCAGGTTTTCTCAATGGAACGAGCAACATACGTGGGGAACGGTTACTTGATTTTGTTGCTAAGAGGTGGGAGTGGGGTTGTGCTTGTGCTACGGCGCTTTACAGAGGAGGGGCAGGGTCTAAAAAATGGCAAAATTGGCGTTGCGTAACGGCGATTGAGCCCTATTGCGACATTTGATGAAAATCATTCTTGCATTAGTAGCACAATAAGGTGATTGATGGGAGGGATGATGTAGTGAGCAGCCAGCATTCCATACTTGTGCCACCATTTTGACCTCCATTGTGTTCCCGGCCACGTGAACAAGGCCATGATAAAAATACAAGTTTCGTAATGCTTTATTCTGTGTCATTATCCAGTTCAAGCTACTTGCCAAAGCAGGTAAAATACTAGTGAGCTCTTCTTGTCAGTATTGTTATGGCTCCCGTAAGAAAGAACCAAGCTAGAAAAACAGCAAAACCCAAGAATGCTGTGGTGAAGAGAAATTCAACGAAGACAGCGTCAGTTACAGTCTCTAGAATGGTAACAGTTCGCGCCATAGCTACAGCAACCGTGCACGTGCAATCAAAACGAGCTTTGTCTAGCAGCAAACGTGGCAGAAAGAAGTAATTGTGAAAAGAAAGAGACCATGGGACATTTGTGCGGTTAGTGGCTTAGTATATATCAAAGGGCGTTTATAGATGTGGAGCGGAACAGCATATTTTGAGAGTGACTCTAGCTGATCAACAATCCTTCGCTAATGGGCGCACAAACGGTCGAGTATTTAGCATTCACAATAGATACTGTCATATCTTTTATAGGAGCTGCAAATGTATACTCCACTTTTGTTATCAGGTCCTCATATAAAATCTGTGGACTTTATGGACTTTACTTGCTGTTTTGCCTTCTGGTAATGTGTAGACTTCGTGAATCACTTGGGACCCTCAGTTTGGTACAAAAATTCATACTATAGAGTCTTACAGTGTTGTATAAATTCAAATCTATACTCTGAAATGCTGATTCAATTATGAAGACCAAGAAGACTCCACGAAGGAAACACTCTGATTTTGACTAATATACCCTTTATCATTCCATCATCTACTGCATATCTGTGTGCTCGTTCTTCTCTTCTCTGACGTTCTCTACTTCAATACCCCTTAATATACAACCAAGAAAATTTAAGTCAACAGGAAAGGTGTATCTACGTGATAACCATTCTAACAATAAATTTGCGTACATAAAAATATTTTAACCATTAGTTCTATTCTCCTGTAATGATGAAAAAGAAAAATCCACTTGAGTCATGATACTAAATTACTGACTGAATAAGATTACGTAATAGCTGCGTGCGAAGGATGTTTCCCAAAGTGAAGAAAGAAATAGTCAAAGTATAACTTTCAGCAATCAATGTTGCCCTGTGTAAAACTATTTAAGGCAGAGCAAAGATGAAGGGCCTTGTAGATAGGTAACGTATTTAGATTAATTTTTGCATTAGTTTGAAGTGCAATCTCTCAAAACATGCTGGTAGCCTGTGCGTATTTGTGCAAGAGAAACAACAAGGAAACACGAAGTGAAGGCAAACATAAAGTAACAGTTGATATGAGGTAATTCAGTAATAGAGTATTCAAATTGAATGACAATCAGAATTATTGTTCTACCGAAAATGGCTTTGACATCTTACTCTTGAGAGAACAACGCTACTTTAAGGACATGGTAATGATAAAAAAATTATGAGGCAATGCCTTTCTAGGAAGCATCAGACTTCATTTTAAGTGCCCAATTTCGGGAGATATGATCCACACTTTTCCATCCTAAAGAAAAACCACAATCTTTTGTGTCAATATATTTCACTCCAGCTTCGGATTACAGCTACATCCTACTGTTCCGCCCGATTGGCTTCAAAGAAAGAAACAGGAACTGTCTTCTAGGAAATCATAGCAGTGGTTTGATACTATTTACATTACAAATGCTAACTAGTTTCAAGGCTTACAGTGAAATCTCTACAATTTTAACTCTATGGGGGTGTCTGAAAATGTTCGAATCAAAGAAAGGTCAATATATACGAGCTTTCCAAAAACCTCTGAATTTTCTTCCAGTTCCCTATTAATCCTCATTATAGCCACTGACTACATGATCGCAATTTGTCCAACAGTTTTAAATAAAGAAAAACAATTTTTATCGATTAATTTGGTCTTGCACAAAGACGCAACAACAATGGGTAGTGTCGTTGGTCTTTCAATGTTTCTGTATAGGAAAGCCAGTCATTGTGCTATGCTTTTTTCGGTTTGATAATTCCTTTTGTGCATGTACAGTTTTTAAGAATGTTAAGGCTTAAAATTGCTGAAATGTAAGAATAAGTTAAGAACAATACAAGGCTCAAGCTTCAGCAAGATTTAGCATGTTTGTGTATTTGAGCCATAATGGTGCTTTTGCATTAACGTTTGGACAATCAAAACATATATCATTTCTGGTCCTCTTTTGCTTTGCTACATGGCTATGGCATCGACAAAAATTTTAACATATGCCTTTCATTTCCAGACCAAGCAATAACTTTGACATTTAAGGATAATCTAAGAATAATCTTAGGCTCAAAACCAGAAAACGTTAAGAATGTTGAGGCTCGGACAAGTTGGGTTTTCTTAGAAAAAGTGTGTAATGTTCTTAAGCACATTTCTCAAGCGAATACAAGTAAAAAATTTGAATGACACAAATTTTGCAAGAATTTAATGCAAAAAATTACTATCACCAACTTACTAGCAGAAAGTTCAACTTAGAAAAGTCTGTTACTAAAGTGATTGACAAAATTGGTCCAATTACAAAAGATTCCACTTGCAGGGGTTTTTTAGAAGTTCAAGGGGATGAGAATTTTTTTCGAATTAGTACAAGCTCAAATTGCTCGATTTCGAGTTAGACAGAGCTCACTGTATATAAAGTAGTCATCGACTACTCCAAAAGTTAAGAAAGCTCAATTCTGAATTTTTCAGACTTACGAAAGTTTAAAATGAAAGTTTGAATGCGATCTTCGTGCCAGCTGGACACATGCGTTATGTTTGGCAACAGAATTGATGCTGACAGTGGTGAAGTTTTGAACTTTTTTATTCCGTACCTCAAATCCAAGGGAGGTTTGCTTTGCTAATTGTGTATCAAAGTAAAATACATGCAAACTTTACAATTACATCACTGGCATCGAAACGACGTTCAAAAACGGAGGGGCCTGGTCACTAAAGTCGGACATATTGTAAAACAATTCGTGGTTTTACAGGTATAAGCAAAATCAATAATGAATATCAAAAATAACAATTAAGAACAACACACATTAATAACAAGCAAATGTTTCAGCCCGAAAAGTTCAATCAGTCAAATGACAGCTTTCACAGCAACGGTAAGTGACAACGGTAACGATAGCTTCCACGTCTTCAAACAAAAATTGTAGCGGCGACTTTATCATACGGTAACGATAACTGCAAACGACTTCAATTTATTGACTTCAACGCATCAACGTACACGATTGTACTCAAACTCACGGCAACCACACTACTCGGCAACTTGAACACGACTGTCTCAACAATCAGGTACAGATACTGATATCACATAAACAACACACTCACAATAGAAATTACCTTAAACGAAGAGGTGATGACAACAACGTGGAGATGGAACAACATGAACTGTGGATGACTACAAAGAACACGGATCAACAGAAATGAATGACACACTACACAGAATTAAGAAACAAAAGACAAAAATAGTGCTCTAACAATATATTTAGGTAAAATAGTGAAGAATACTATTTTTTGAAAAAAGTTGGGAGGTCAACACCTCTGGCCCCCCTCCAGTTTCGACACCCCTGCAAGTACCGTCTTTTTCAGACATTCAAATACTGCATGTAGGTTCCTAATAAAGAGGCTCAGTACAAAAAAGCTTGTAAATTAAATCTTGTTGTGATAATATGCTGCAATGTCACATGGGATGTAGTTGTTAACTTTGACTACTTACAATTCTGCAGACGCGCTTAATAAGCTGAATGTCATACCAAAAACGAAGGCAATTTTCAATAAAAAAAAGTGGAAACACGATTACCTTTCTTTGAAACATTTACAGAGTAAAATATTTCTTAGAGAAAAAATAGGTAAATTATTTTTATCATGAGTATCTGTGGCCCACTAACTTCAAACCATTGAGCCAGTGGAAAAACTAAAACTTAAAATATATTGCCCCTCAAAGTGACATGAAACTTCCTGCGCTATTGTTTGCGTGAAACTAATTAGGCCTAATAAGAATCAGCAAAGACTATTTCTGGCTCATTTTTGCCATTTCTTTAAAAACTATTGGGCCTAAGTTATGTGACTCTTATAAAAATATGCAGTCTTCATCACTGTATACTGTAGCTACTTATCTTTACTTTAGTTTGACACACTCTTTGCTTTATATTGTAATAATGCTGATTTTATTTTCAAAGTAATTGGAGGAATACGCACAGCGCATTGCTTCGCGCATATAGTAATTCGCCGTGCGCCATGTTATCTACGCTCTATAGTTCGTTTGGTTATCTCGATTTAAGAACATAGTTAGGCCAAGGAGTATCTGGCAACATATTGCCATTCCGTATTTTACATAAGCTCTAATACGATACAAAGAACCCCGTAATAATGATTGTGATTACACTGCATTCCATTCTATTGTTTAAGGATTAAGGATTACCTACCCTTGCGTCATACACGACTAGACTAGCCATTCTAGAAAGGACTAGCATTACCTTTGTATTATACTTTATGCTGAGTAACGATTACTTTAAGTCGGGCAAAAATGCTGACACATCCTACATCAGTATTCCTATTATAAATATAATACACCCCAAAGAGATTATAAGTAGTTGTTATACTGTAGGTGCTTATGAAAGACCTCAGTAGTGTGGTAAAAGTACATATGCGAGAGGAACCACATTTGAGTTATTTCTTTATGTCTATCCTGCCGACAAAGAAACGCGATCTGGGAGCAGATGACAATATGCTCGTGCACAGGGATGTGCCGACTGGGGGGCAAGGGGCGTCGCGCCCCACAATATCTTCAAATTTGCAAGAAAGTTGGTCAAAAGGTAGCCATCCTGGATGAAATTTGGCAACAGTATTTTGTGGGACCTTTTCTTTAGCAACAATAGTTGGTCAATTGGTCAAAGCGCCCCCACCCAACAGGTGTCTCGGCAAATCGCTGCACATGCACATACCTTTTTCGTTAATGTGTTTGTCTATACGTCCTTTTCCTTTATGGCTACCCATCCCAATTTATGGTCTATTGTTTTCAATAGGCTATATAAGCCCCCTTTTCTATTCTTGAGCGAGGTAGCATAGTGGTTAGAGCTCATGCCTCCCATGCGGAAGGCCTACAGTTCGAGCCCGACTCGATGCCCTGACTGAACGCTCGCTCACTGTTCACCCAGCAGCAAATGGGTACCCAGTGGGAACACTGGAGAAATAAAGGCGGCGAGGAAAGGAACTGGCCACCCTACCTCAAATGCTGATGGCTCAGGATAAGTTTCCTCTCTAACAGGCACTCCCCTACGTACGAAAGTATACGAAACTACCTTTTACCTTTTTTCTATTCTTGTTATACTGAAGATGGGACTAGTTGCCCCGAAACGTTTAATGGTTTTGTCGTAAAAGATTTGTATTAATGGATTTGTCATAAAGGATTCATTTAATGCTCTAATGGATTGTCAACAGTAGTGTTGATTGAAGATGTAATTAAGCATGTGATGAAAAATGGAATATTTTGAGTGAGTATGAGTTTCATCATGACCATGGTTCTTCAATACACCACCGTATATTAGAAGAGAAGCGGAAATGCGAATCACACAAACCAATCAAATGTAAGAGTAACAGGAAATTGAGTAACATAAAATCTACGTAAACGAAACAACTTATGTAAGTAAAACAGCAAGTCATAAAACGAAACTAAATAGTTGAAAATGAGGCTGTGACCTAATCAATACCAAAAATTCGTGACCACGAAACCCAACCACCAGAATCCCAACGATTTGCACAAACCAAAGTTTCTAAATACTTCTTCTGTATTAGCATTTTGTCATATCTCAATATTTTTATTTTGAAATACATGGTTTTTTTTATAAGAAAGTGATTTATACGAAGGTACCACTCAGCTGCTCAAAAAGTTAAGAAAATTCAGTACTGGATTTTGGAGACCCAAGGAAGTTTAAAAGCATATATATACGTATTAAAATTCGATTTATCTGTGTTCAAAATTGTGTACAGGTTATGTTGGCTGCCCTCTAAACTTCTGTTATTTACTAAACATCTATTTTGAATTGTGTTCTTACTGTTGTCATGAAATGATATCCCCAATTAGCATATCACAATAACGAAATATTTGCGATAATTTTATTGTTAATTGTCTATTCAAAGTCTCATATTTATTGGCAGCGTGGTACATTCCCCACATGATTACAGCTAATCTATATGGGTTAATATTTTTAATAGCATGATTTTATGCAAGAATAGGGCTGTATTCATCTCACTAGCATTTCAAAAGAGCAGAAGCATGGCAGGGGTTTGACACTGCAAAACATATAATCTCTAACTTGGGACACATTTCTCAGCAAAAATGTATTCATGCATACTGGTATGCATGTCTTGCTAGATGAATATGTTGCAGTAATATATAACAAACTACTGGAGATATGTTATTATAGTACCCTGAGTTGATGATGAGATACACCCTTTTCTTTGATATTTTGCTTCTTCTCAGAAAAAAACCCCTTTTTTGTCTATATGTCCCAGCTTGGGGATGAAATTTGGGCTCATTTTCAGATATTTTATAGACTCGGGTGTTTACATTTGAGAATTTGGGGTTGTGACCCCAATTTTTCAATACTTCGTATGTCCTTGGCCCAATCTCGCCCAGGCATTGAGAACCCAGTTTGGCTTTAAAGTATAGTTCTCCTTATGGTGTTGCTGTTGTTGTACGATTGATTCAAGGCCATTCTGAAAACAGATGAGAAGAATTTGACAAGTTGGAGGTGTTTGACAGTGCATAAATAGCCTACCATCTTCAGAGGTCCGTTTATGTATCAGAGGGGACATAATGTGGACCAAGCTGTATCAAATAATTTCCCATTGATCTTATCATCATTGGGGAAGTATCAGAGGGAGAAAGGCCTAAATTGAATATCGCTGACGTCAAAGTACAGGCTGAATGCAAATCACATAAACCAGTACTTATTTGGGGCCAGCAGAACTCGAAAGTAATCCTTTGACCAATAGGTCTTGCCGTTAGTCGATTGGGCTTATCAGCATGCAGGAAATGTTGGTACGGGAACTTTATACGATGTGGTAAAGGATAAGCCTTTCGATGAAAATCGCTGGATGACATGGCGTACCTGCAATTGAAGTTCTCATAACATAGAAAGGAAGTTTTGTTAGTTTCCATACAGCCAAATTTTTGACGATGGCAGGACATTTGGATAGCCCAGGTAAACATGACCTATATTTTCATGATCTTTTCCAATATCTTTATCGTTGGATTTTGTAGCTTAGCCATGTAATAAAATATATCCGCTCACCCGTTTGTTTGCGTTAATAACCGAAACAAGCAGCGTTTACTTGAGTTTATTGTAAACTTTAATACTAGCATAGAAACTTGATACAATCAGCAAACTTTACTAGATACTTTGGAAAAAGTATCCTACTTTTCATTTTTCTTTCTAAGTCAACTAAGACTTATGCGGATTGTGTAACTAGTGGAAATAAAATGTATTATTTCAACTAGGTATTTTTACGTTTTGATAAATAATAGCAGTGTTCCATCGACCAGAGCAGATAGCAAAAGTATAGCTTGTGCTTCAAAACTGCCGTGCATTTGGTGAATTTTGCAGAAACTTTTTTATTTCGTGTATTGCATACCATAATGTTTTCTGAACATACGGTTAGGCCCAAGTAAAGCTGATATCTTAGCACAAATACAAATACCACCAGATAGAAAAAATAAACATAGACCAATCCTCTAACAAAGCCTATTTTGAGAATAGATATACTTACAGAGAGTCTGGCAAGGTAATCAATAATTGGAGAATATGTAGATATACTGGATTTTTAACTTGGTTTAAGTATCTTGTCATTGAGGCTCTCTTGCATGTGTATGTTATGCCTTTCTGTTGTCTTCTTTTTTGCTAGTTCTCAAAAAACAAAGAACTGAAAGCCAGGATGAAGACAATATTGAATATCAATACATGACTTGGTATGCTTTGCCATGGCAGAGAAGCTTCCAACATGATTCAACTTCTATTGGCAATGTTAATCTTCCTCAGTACGATGAAATCAACCCAGGTGAATTTGTTTTGAGGGCTCTATTCACTGAGTTCACAGTTCTTGCTGAGAGAAAAATTGACAGGCTGCTAAAGGAATCCCTGGTGAGTTGCAACACATTATGTACTAATATCCAGACCACCTACCATGCAAACAGTGATTGTAAAATCTGATAACAGAAATGCCAGATGGACGTTACTTCATATTGTCACGTGCCAAATTTATGTTCAGGGTTATAACTTAGGTAGTTATGTAGTCATGCAGCCCAGGGTCTGGCCCAAGATTTTATACTGCAAACATGGAGACTTTGGTACCATATGGGACACATGCCCATTTTTTAAATTTAGGTTTCAGTGCCCCTTTGAAGTTTGTTGAGATATCTTCCTTTGATTATAAGGGTGCCTTCTGAAAAGATTGCTAATCTAGTTTTCTGTGCTTTTTGTTTATGGTTTATTGTTGCAGGATGCCTGAAAATTTCCAGGCTAGGCTCCTCTTTCAATGCGTCCTTTAATCTATTGTCATTTCCTGTGGATGCACAAACAGAAAGTTTAGCAGTGAACATTTATTTACTGAGTGATAAAATCATGCAATTGATCTTTAAGGGTCTTCTTTGTAGCTATTCTTCTTCCTTATAAGATGGAATAGTTTGTCATGATAATTTTTAAATATCCCTATTTCCTGAGGTGTAGAGGATGGGGTATATGAGGTGCATTGCTCCCTGGCTGAGATTTCAGAGAGACTCAGCTCCCCCTTTGATAATTTTCTTGGAAGTAAAAGACTATTTTAGATAAAACACTTCTTTTTATAGCTATTGAGAAATTGTTAGCTCATAAGATTTTGCCATTAAAGAAGATTCCTTACTAAACCAACTTGTCAGTCTCTGCTTTTGCTAGGTGGGCAAAGTTCTTAGTTTTTTGTAGGATTGAATGCTAAGAGACCCTTAGTGCATAGAAGCATTTATGTTCAGGAGTAAATTTCATATGGTATTGTGAAACATTTTTCACTATGGTCTAGATTGTAGTGAAAGTTGTTTGGAAATACTATGTTAAATCTCTTTTAATCATATATATTCTGTAGCATGCAAACTATTTAGTCATATAGTCACTTCCCACATTCATCATTTCTATCGAGCTTATGAAGATTTACCAAATTTCATGTATGTAACCAATTAGAATCTATAACTGGTTCTTGAGGCCAGTGGTCTGTATTTTAGTACTTACGTTCATGGGGTGGTACTATGTGAGCTTGGCATCTGCCTGTGTGCTTGAACAGGAACTGGTAAAGTCTAAGTGCTAGTCCAAAGCAATCTTTACTCAGGTGGATGAAAAGACTTTGGTGTTAAGAACATTGTTACTTTTGATTCATAAGATCATTTGTGGTTTGAAACAGCTGGCATGCTTAGCCTATATGAAGCATGGACTGAGAAACAAATAGATCACACCACTTGTTGTTATTTTGCAATACAATAGTATTGATTGAATTATGGTAATCACTGCTTCATGGGAATTTCTTGGTGATAATTCAAGGGTGTATATACTGTGCCATTGTTATCAAAACACACATCAGCTATGAATTTTAACTTTGATGTAAGAGTTTGAAAGATGGTTGTAAGGACCTGGAGGAAAATTAGTGCACCAGGCAGGTTAGGACAAAGCACAAAGCACAGTCCAACCAGTGGTGCTCATCAAGGTGATAGAGCTACTTCAGTCTCACCTTCCTATGACAATGCTAGCAGGATTCAAGCATCAAGAAGAGCAGTTGCTAGAGAACTGTTCTATACCCAAGGTTGTCACCAAAAGAATAAGGCAGTTGATGCTGGACATGATAGTACAGCTGGGGAGCTAGCTATTAATTGTCTGCTGTTGGAGTTCTCAAGCTATGCTCGATGTAAAATTGAAAAGGCACTTAAAACGGTAAAAGGTGTTGAGTTCTTGTAATCAGGTGATAATATCTTGTTGTCAGTAAGGGTATTCTGTTAGACTGCACAAGGACTTAAAGGAGACCCTTGTTAAATGAAAATTTTCAGCTAAGCATTTCAGTATTTGTTTTATTGCATTGTCAACCAGTGCTGCTTCACATTTCTAATTTGCGGATTTGACATGTAGCAGGAAATATATCCATAGGACATTTTGTAGTTCTTCTCAACAATTGAAATCAAGAATTTTTTTAATGTAATGACGCTGATGCAGAATACATAGTTTTATTGGCTATAGAAACATCATTTGATTTTCAATTTCACTAGATATAATTGTAATAGAGTTTACAATAAAAAACATTCTACATTTCTTCATAATGACTAATATTCCCATATTCCACTTTATATCATCTCATGACTCAATATCCTTGTATAATGAGTAATGTGCCTCAGGTGGTTGTTTTGTAATCTAAAAAGTGTTTATTTTATTTTGTCATGCTTCTAGGTAGATTCTACTATCACTTAGTTCAGTGCTTCTCAGTTATTTTTTGCAAGGCCCCCCTATGAAAAGAAAAACTATTTTGCACCCCCTATCTCTATAAATAAGACCATTATCCATAAAAATTTTGTATGTATACCTGTTCCCTGGGATTATATGCACCCTCTCTAGCATTGCATTGTACCCCCTAGAGGGGCACGCCCCGCTATTTGAGAAGCGCTGACTTTGTTGATCATTTTAATGAGTGTACTTAATGGCTACTGTTGAGTCACAGTTTTGATTTACCTATGTAGATTTAGCTCTATGGGAATTGCTCACAGTTAGTTGAAATGACTGAGTTGCCCCTATTATCAAAGCAATATATTTTACTTGGAGGGGCAGTGGGTATAGGAAAGCATGGTTTGCCTACAAGCACAGCTTTACTTAACATAATTTCAAAAGGTAACAATTGTGATTGTTTTTTGCAGGAAAGACCATTGTCAAAATCGCTACAAAGAGGAGAAGACCCCCAGTTTGATCAGGTAACTGTTTGATATACAGTACCACAGTGGCAGAGGGCTAATTTGCTTAAAATCTTTTGAAAACCATAGACTTGCAATTTTTGCCAATTTTTAGAGCTGAATAGGCATGAAAAATATCCAAAATGTCCATTTTTGAGCAGCTACAATTAAGGATAGTAGCTTGGAAAATATTTGCCATTAGCCCCACAATGCCTTGTACTGGACTCATGCTAATCTATGCAAAGTTAGAGTGGCATCATAAAATTGTTCATTATATTTTTACTTTGAAAATGTTGTCCTTGAACACTGAATATTTATGTCTTGTAGTGAATACTGTATTTTTGTTTGTTTTTGATGTAGTGGTTTTTGTTAATGACTTTGAAATATAATGTAGTAGCCAACCTAGATTGCTTCTCATGTTGTAACTGTTGAGTTATAGAAGAACAGTTGTAAATGTAGAGTTCTTTTCTAATGATGAATTGATTTAATCCTGGTTTATCTTGTAATAGTTGGTTTTTGTGTAGACCTAGTCTTCACACAACCCCTACTAAAGCAGGGTAGGTTAGACACTTCCAGAGGATAAATTTTTAATTGTATTGAATATCTATAAAAGTATTAGATAAATGGGACAATTTAGCCAAATATACTGCTTCTAACCAGGGATGTGCCCATGGGGGCATAATGCCCCCAATATTTTCAAATTTGCAAGGAATTTGTTTTGGAAACAATAGTTGGTCAGTTGGTCAAAGCGCCCTCCACCCCAGAACAGAAGGTATCTCAGCACATCACTGCAACTTGTAACATGACTAATACCCATTTTCCAAATTTTCTTTGCAGTTGTTGAGCTCCTTAAGTTCTGTTGCTGAGCACTGTTTACCTTCATTGCTGAGGACCCTGTTCCAATGGTATGAGAGGCAGGTAAGTACGATGCTTGTTTATAGACTGTTCAAAGGCCTTGCAAGCTTCTTTAGTAGAGGTGCTATTTAAGCTTGTTAGAGAAGTCAGACGGTTTGTGAGATTTTCTGCGTATTTATTTTTGTAGTCGGATGGTTTTAAGAGAATATGATATTTGAGATATTCCCGCTTTTTAATCCCCTGTAGTACTACTTCCGCCTGTTTTGTCAAAGGTTTTCTTGTAGCAGGTACATTTACTAGACTTTTGTTATTTGAGATCCATCAGAGACGCCAAAATATCAGACCTTTGACTTTGTTTTCATATACGTTACTCCTTTCAAAATTGCCTGTCTTGCTTGTACGATTTGATTTTCTGAATAGTACAACTAAATTAAGACTGAATGCTATCTTTCTAAAGCAATTTTCGTTATCTCTTATAGCAGTTTTTTGCCTCTAGCAATTTGAATTTATACTTCTAGTGCACAAGAAAAGACTATTTTGTATGTTTATATAACGCAGCTTATTTATGTTTAGTACCTAGCTAGCTTTTAGAATAAATAGTTTGGTTCATGAAGTATGTCAGATGATGGTTAAAAACGATGTGAAAAAGAGTTTCGTTTCTTTTAGACGGGTAAAGAAGCAGAGGATTTGACACGCTCAAGAAGTCCTTCTCGAGCAAGGGGGTAAGATTCTGTTGATATATGCATATCATTAGGGCCACAATGTGTTTATGGGTATATACTGATTATTAGTGGACTAGTTTGTTTATGCCAGAGTTTCTCAAGTAGTGGGGCGCGCTATGCATTGCTAGAGGGGGTGCATATGACCCCGGAGAACAGGTATACATATAGCACTTTTATAGACAATGGTCTTGTTTATAGCGAGTGGGGGGCGCGAGATATTTTCTAATCCATAAGGGGGCCGTACAAAAAATTATTAAGAAGCACTGGTTCAAGCGAAATAGATAAAAATGCTCCATTCATTGTGCTTTGGATCACCGTGATGAGAGGAGCAATCATGATCATCAACTTTCACAAAGACACTTTAACAAATACGAACGCAGAAGTATACGAAACCAAGGATACTAAGGATACGAATTATACGAAACCAAGGAGACGAAGTGTAAGGTGATAATGCAAGTTCGAATGGGACAAGAAGTGTCTGGCTTGCATCTTATTATCTTCTGTCACCTTGTTTATATTGAAGAGTAAATACTAGCTAAAGCTTGACTTCACATTGCTGTAGTGCACTGTATCAGGTGACTATTTATGAGTCATCTATCTTGCTTGTCTGAGTATTCTAATCTAGCTATCTCTGCTCTACTGCTTTTTCATTAAATGAACTCTTCATTCTATATTACTGGAACTTCTTTCAGAAATAGCAATCCTCATTTAATTTCACTCCAATATGACTTTGTTTATTTGATATTTCTGTATTTCGATTGATGCGGATGTTTACTTACTGAAGTTTCTCGTTAAATTTCTGATACATAGAGTGACCTAGGCCGACGATCCAATTGTTTAGCATACTATGCAAATATCAAATTGCATGCAAAATTAACTCCAAAGACCTGTGTTTATCATTGCATCTAGCATTAATTTGATTCTTATTAGCAGATTTTTGTTATCTCAGTTTTCTTTAAATAACTTTGTGCAATCATACCGGTGAATTGTTAGCATTTTTGAATTCGTTGTTTTATATGTTATATTGTGGTCGTAAGCGCGCTACACCTAGGAATTCATCTTACATAACGCACGTCGGTGCCAACTCAAAAACAAATTTTTAAATGCATATGCATTGCCTAGTATTGTATTACTGGTATAATATCGTCTGTCTACAGAAATAATTGGTCACCTGATTAAAATTAATAAAAATCTAAACTTTAGCAATAAAAGCAGCAGTGCAATTTTGAGAGCTTCTTAAAAATTATAGCACATACACGTTTTTTTTATAAGAGGATCATTATTTTGCCTGATCCTCAATTTTCTTCACTGAAATTGAGCCTGAGATCTTCTTAAATTTTTCTTAACGTTTACTGAAATAAACTGGCTAGAGTGGTTTAGACTTTCGTTAATAATATTGTATACATGAATTCGAATTCGAATCGAAGTCCTGTCTGTTCTCTTGTTTTATAATGATAATTATTAATTCTCTTTATTAATTTTGCATAGTGGATCAGAGTCTCCAAGGCCTGTTTCCAGATTGGGTATTAAAGACAGAGAGGCATTATGGGAAAGACGAAATGTATCTATCTTATTTATTTACTACATATCTACTTTCTTGTCGCCACCAATAGTGCTTAATACAGATTTTGTTGACAATATTAAATGCTATCATGAAAATGCATACGTTTTTAAACATCAAAGCAAATATTTTCACATTCCTTTTTCATAGACTTGTGCCAAAGCATGACGTCAGAAAAGCGTCATAAAATTGTACCATAACATTACGTAATTTTCAAGTTCGTATCATTCCTTTTTACACTTGCGTTTCTGGGCAAGAGAATATTTAGTCTCTTAATTCAGAACGCCTGTGGAACTAAATTGCTTTTTTTATAGCTTGCCATTTCCTTCTAGCTTGCTGTCGAGTTTATTTTTTGCTTGGTTCTCATCGAGGTCCTTAAACAGGTTTGCTTCCTTTCCTCATTAAATGACACGGTAGATAATTTTTTCTATATCCAGTAGTTATAAGTCCCAGTTGCATTTTTACGCCCATTAGCACTTATCATTGTTGGCTCCTTGTTCTTGTGGAAATTCGCTCTTGTGCCCAATTTGTATCACAGCGCTCTTGGCGGGTGCTTGATAGCTGGGGGCGCTTTCGGATGCTTAATACAAGGGGGCGCTTATTACTTTTTCAGGCTTTTCCCACCCCCGAACTTTTTTGAAACCCCCATTTATTAATTTTATTAAGTTGCAATGTCAAAGGCCCATATCCAGACGTTTTTTCGTTATGTAGTTTCCAAGGATACCATGCCTTTGCATTCACGTTTTGGGACAATTTACTAACTTTTATTTTTGTTTCGGTAAAAGTTCCTTACAAGATATTTAACCATAGAACACGGTGTTTTATTACTTAACGCATGGCAGACCCGCTATCTGGGAAACTCCCCCCC
>WIPJ01000447.1:2231515-2245165 GCA_018155075.1 Cassiopea andromeda
CCCCCCGGCAAAAAGACCACACCGTTGTTGATTTTTGAAGAAATTTCTCACTCTCCGAGCGAGGTAGCATAGTGGTTAGAGCGCATGCCTCCCGTGCGGAAGGTCTACCGTGCGAGCCCAACTCGTTGCCCTGACTGAACGCTCGCTCACTGTTCACCCAGCAGCAAATGGGTACCCAGTGGGAACACTGGAGAAATGAAGGCGGCGAGGAAAGGAACTGGCCACCCTACCTCAAATGCTGATGGCCCAGGATAAGTGTCCTCTCCAACAGGCACTCCCCTGCGTATGAAAGTATACGGGACTACCTTTACCTTTACTCTCACTCTCCAGTTATTAATACCTCCATGTATTAATCACCTGAGAGTAGTATTTTGATATTTTGACTTATGAATCAATTTTCAGTAGACCAGAATCATGTTGAATTGGATTGAATGAAGCACTGAATGCTAGCCTAGCGGATAACGAAAGCCCTGAGTTTTTCATTTGTAGCTAGCTTTTTTATTTGATACAGTGAACTGTTAGTTGATATCTATGTTATAAAATTTTGATGGATATTTAAACCATGCTAGAACAGAAAGTGGCATACAGTTCTGCTCTAGCATGGTATGCCACGCCACGGTATATGAAACTACCCTTTATATAGTTATAAAGAGTAGTTTTATAGGTATGTAACAAAATTTTGTAAGGTTTTTGAGGTTTGAATGCAGTGTATAATCTACGTAGTTTTAAAAAATTGATTAGTTTCTGTTTCGAAACAACAGCAATTCAATACTTTTTACGTGAAATTATTTGTGTTTTCATAAATGCATTGTTTTTTCTACAGCTATCAGTTCACCCCGTTGAAGAGAGCCAAATTCAATTCATCGAAAACCATGCATTCATGCATTTCAAGGACCAGGATTCGGGATCAGGGTCGTCGCAATCACAAGCTAATCGCAGCATCGTAACAGCACTTTATGCCGAGGTGATCGGCGTGCTCGCAATGACGAGATTTCAGTCGGTTAGAAGACGATTCGTACAAGAATACAAAGAAAATCAACACAGCTCAAGAGCACTTGTCAATATCATCATGGGTCTGAAATTCATCAGGATTAAGGTAAATAGGTTACTAGGTAGTGATTGTAATGAGAAGGTGATCTTCAAGTTGTAACTTTTCTTGAGTAGACGAATATAAGTATGAACAAATGAACCCATCATTTTAATAGCTCGTCAGTTTATCAAGGTTAAGGTAGCTTCATGAATGTTGACAGTTATTGAATCTTTCATCAAATAGAGAGAAATTTATATATTTTTCATTGTGTTAGCTAGGTGTAAAACGATCTTTGTTTGTGGCTGGTATAGTGCTAAGTTACTCTATCACTACACAGGTTTACTTTTAGGTTTAGACATGCTATTGGAGTTACAAATCTCTGTATTGTATAGAATTGGTGGTTCATGTGTTGTTTACATTGAAGCTTTATTTTAATTTACGTTAAAGAAAATTGAAGATAGTAAGTCTGAACCTTCCTATTATTTATTTTAGCTGTTTCCTGTGGATGAGCTAGAAGAGTCGTTTATATTCCTTCAGGTAATTGCAGAATTCCCTGCATGATCATTTCATTTTTAGTATTGTTGCTATTACGATGTCAGTAGTGCCTTGGCTTTTGACAGCAAAACAATATTGAATTTTTTTTTGAAACTTGAATACAATATCAAGCTATAACTAATTACAACTGTACGTCTCACTATACCAGGCAATATACAATTGGCTGTCAATATCATTTATGCAAGCAAAATTACACTGCTGTAAAAGTTACTAACAGATTTCAACATGGTAAAGAAAAAAGAGTAAAAAAAACAAAAGAATAAATATAAAAGTAAAAGTTCAAAAGGCAAGCAATTTCGGGTCAGTCCAAGGTTTATTTCGGCGACAATATATAAAATGTTATTAGTTCTCTTTATAAGGACTTTTTTTATCCCCTTGGATTTTGCTCTCACTCTATGAAGATATCACTGAGTTTCATTAATTGCTATATGATATTCAACCGTCAATGGGCCTTAATTCTGTTGCTGTTGTATAGTAGTCTTGCTAGTAATTTGTACATTTGTGACTTCAAAATGCTGCTAGAGGTAGCACAGGGGTGCCCACTCTGGCTGGAAATGCTGGAAATGCTGGAAAGTAAGCCTTTTTTCAGAATTTGGCAGGAAAAGCTGGAAAACCATAGGTTTTTCTCCTGCTTTGGCTGGAAAAGCTGGAATTTCATGTTTGGGCCTAAGAATAATAAACAGATTTAGCAGATTAAAAGCGATCTTATTGAGAAACAAGATTAAAGAAGAAAAGATTGTTCAATATCACGTGGGACAGGCCTCTTTTACCAAGTTGACTCAGGATTGGAAGTTTTCCCTATCCCTCCGGGGGTGGCTTACAGGAAGTCATTGAATCTATAGAGGAAATTCCAATTTATTGGAAATTTTAAGGTCACGCAGTATTTTGTGACAATAGTCGGACCGCATTTTCAATGGCTGGAATTTCGTATCAAAATTCATGGTTTGGCTGGAAAACAATGTGTTTGATCTGCCCAAAAGCTGGGAAAAAGGTCACTTTTTCTGAAACTTTGGCTGGAACTTCAACTTTTACTCAGTGGACACCCTGTAGCACCTCAGCCAGGCGCGCAACTAGGGGAGGATTCCTGGGGGGTCTAGGCCCCAGTCCTTTCTGCAAAAGAAGGATAGTGCCCTTCTTTGTAGTGCCCTCTCTATTCAAAAAGGGCGTTTCCCTAACATGGAAAAGGCGTGGTCCCAAAAATTCTTTGGCGGCTTCACCCCCAGCCCCCCTTTGTCCTCTCTGTACCTTGATAAAAAAGCGCAATAAGAATCACTGGTCATCAGAATAACCATATCAGTAAACAGAGCTCATTAATGTGTGCGAGCGATGAGTGTCGCTCACAGGCACAGAATGCCACACTTCAAGTTTTGCAGGTACTTTGCACCCAGTTCTACATCTGACCATCTATTATATTCTATTTTCTGCAGGCACATTTTTCTCAGATCTGCGCCCGCAGGCACAAGATACTTTTAATAAGGCCTGTCCGTAAACCTCCCACTGTATTTCCTACATATATGAATCTGCAAAACAGTATTTGAAAGGTCGTACCTTCTTTAAAAAGTTTTAGTGTGCCGTTTTTCGTGGACTGGGCTCCTGCTCTCAAAAATTCCTAATTGTGCGCCTGCTCAGCCATGCTTTGCCGTATTGCAGTGAAGCCCATGTTTGACTATAAAAATTCTGCTTTACTTTAAAGGAATGTGCGACTTTATTTTTGGAGAAGAACTTGGACAAGGAGGTGAAATATGCTTTTGTGAGTTTGTTCGTCGAGTTGTTGATACCTGTGGCAGCCACTGCTAAGAGAGAGTATGGTATCCCAGCTGTGAAGAAGTTTGTTGACATGCTATACAAAGATGCATTTGATTTAGCAAGAAAAGCCAAGCACAGCTCAGTAAGTCTGCCAAGTGATATTCTTGGGAATATCTTTTTTTTTGTTTTATTGCTTCCTTGGAAGCTTTAGGTAGACATCCTAAATGCTCTAATGTATAATTGTCACTGAGATGCGGTTGCGCTTCGTCGGGTAGTGCATAAGGTACAGACCGACTTAACAGTCTACGTACCCTCTCTTCATCCCATCCCCGTGCGTTTACATTTAACTTTCCAAACTGTTTAGGTCCACCACCACTACCACATGCTAATTCTTGTCACATTAGATATGGCTAGAGTGAACTACAGTTGAGCTAGTTTCATTATCTTAGTGATCTTCGTAGTTGATTTTTTTGCCTTTCCTGATCGTGATAAGAATTCACTCAGTTGCCACCGGTCTAGCCAATTTAGATTGCTCACGATACGCCAGAACAGCGACAAATGCGGTTGCTCTTTTTACGTATCTCGTGCTTATTCAATGCAGCTGCAAATAATCTGCATTTTTGTGTACTAAATATCATATATTCTACAGCTGTTGCAAGCAAGCGTGATTGCTATAATACTGTACGTTTTTTCTTGCTATGCGTAAAAGACAAGTATTAACTACGTATATTCTCTTGCATATTGATATTGCCAACTTTAACGATACTGTGAATAAGTTGTTAAATAAAATATCTACAATGGAGAATTTTTTGATATGCAACCTTATGTCCATTTTTTTAGACGATGTACCCTTTGGTTACTGCTTTACTTTGCATCAGCCAAAAGCAGTTCTTTCTTACAAATTGGGGCAATTTCTTGACAATGTGCTTGTCTCATATCAAGGTACCCACTTGGTTTTTCCTTTATTTGTTTTTTG
This sequence comes from Cassiopea andromeda, assembly GCA_018155075.1. Classification (NCBI taxonomy): domain Eukaryota; kingdom Metazoa; phylum Cnidaria; class Scyphozoa; order Rhizostomeae; family Cassiopeidae; genus Cassiopea; species Cassiopea andromeda. Next base: position 2,235,823 of record WIPJ01000447.1, read on the forward strand.
TAATGAGCAGCAACTGTATTTCAACTTAAGCCATCCTACTGTTGTTGACAAAAAATTCAATTGCTTATATGTCATTTTAACATCACCACAAAACCTCTGATTGAATCACAGGGGTTTATTACCCTCTGCGGCTTGCACTTTGTCAAAATTGTTAGCTTTTTTATAGAGAATTGAAAATGATAGTGCCAGAAGAAGAAGAAAATTCTGATTTGTAGCATTGATAATTTTATTTATTTATTTTAAGGCGTTTCGTGTTTCATGATTCTGCATTTCTCCTTATCAAGTAACCCATGTTAGTTCGTTTCTACTTAATGCTGGTCCAGATTTTTCACCCATCCCCTTAGTGAACTTTATGATGATACACCTCTCAATTTTCCATGTGATTAACATGTGTTCTCTATTGAGGAATTTGGTATTTGCCTTGGTTTTGTATTGTGTCGATCGATTCGTGCTCTGTATCAATGAACTCCACTTTCGTTAATCCCTAGTGGTTCACTCCTACAAGGCACGTGTAGCTCTTTTTAGAAAGACAGTTACCGCTTTATTTCATTAACATTTGATAAATTTACTGCTTAGAGTAAGGACCTGATTATACGAAAGCGGGCTGGCCTGGTTGACGGTTGGTATTATATGCTAAGAACTGATTATGTTGGTATTACATGCTAAGAACTGTCTCGGCAAGCGGGTCTACAAAGCTGAATGCGCTTACGTAATGCCCACATGGCATGTGATTCAGAAGGAATTTTGGAAAGAATATGGCAAGGTATCAACATAGGGTAATGCTAATCCTCAACATTTTGAAGATCTACAGTCTTTAGATGGCGTTTGCTTTTCAATTGAATGTTCTGGCTTACTACTCCGGTAAAATAAAAAAAACCACGAAAGCCTTGCATCTTTCTATGAACAAGGGTGACGTATAATGTTAAACAAATTAGAAGCAATGAAAAAAGAAGATTGACCATAATATCTCGATTAGTTTGGGTGAAGAAAGGAATGTCTGACATTCAATGGGTGAACTTGATTTTTGGATTGAGCCCCTTAGGATGTACGAAAAAGACTTCCGCGTGAATGAAGTTAAATTCCTTTGTGTACAGACACTGACTTCGCTTTAGGCTCGCATAGGAGTAGCCGGCTTGCCGGGCTGGCTCGGTTTGATGATATTATATGGAGAGGGGCAGCTCTTTTAGTGAGCCAGCCCGCCTACCGGGCTAACTCATTCCATGTAATATCAATTCCCACTTTAAATGCAACAGACTATGAAAGTAGGTTGGCCCGTTTACCGAGCCAGCCCGTTTACTGGTCCAGCTCACCTCATATAATCAGACCCTTACTTGCGTGACAGGATCCACTATTCTATCCTGATATCATTTCATGCCTTGCATTTTTAGTCTCGAGATACGAAGCTTCAAAGATTGTCAATGGAATGTTTATACAGACTGCTTTGGTATGAAAAAATATATTGTACTTTTAGATGTGTTTTTTATTTTTACGTTTTGCTCTGTAGCATCATCTAAAGATCATCTGAAGTATTATTTTTCTTTCCATTTACTCATAAATTTCATTTAGACATTAGGTTTGTCTTATCTTGTATAGTGTTTCAAAATGTGTTTCTCACATGGCTCTGTTAGCTATTGGTTATTGTTAGTAGCTTATTGAAACTTCTTTCAAACATTCTACAACTGAAGTGGACGTCAACAAGAAAATGAAGAGTGAGAAATGGCTCCTGAATATTATATCGGTTATCGATAAAGTAGTATCACCTTGGATGGTAATTGAACATTAAAAGCTATAAGGACTTTCGTAGTATTTCTTGATTTATTAATTTGGATGAATCAAAAATGAAGATTTTTTCTTCCTAAAAGTACATAAGATTTTCAAACTATTTTCAGGGTTTACGTTATTCGAATAAAGTGTGAAAACCATGCATCTACCTTATCGTAAGTATTGTCTGACATCGTGAAATTGTCATTTTAGTTAAATTAGGTTGATAGCGGTGTAGAGAGCTTCCTTATATCTGATGCAATTCTAAAAAGTAGTTCATTCTTGGTCTGCTTTTTAATACGATTTCGTAAATTGAAATTTAACATTCTGTCAGACACTTTGACGCTCATTAGGGGCGGAGGAGAATGAACACTTTTTGAATGTTGTGTATGAAGTCACGAGGAAGTACATTTACTTATAGAGAAATTATTGTTGGAGGTGAGTGCCCCCTTGCCCCCAATCGCCCTCCAATACAATCTGATTGTTTGATTTCAGTGTTGCTTAAATGGAAGGTTGATTGGCAGTGAATACTGCCCTAATGGTATTTATATGATAGACTTTCCAATTGTATGATATTGGTATTCAAATGTATCTGATGGGTTCAGAAGTAGCACCACCCTGTCATTAAAATCCATATAATATTTATTGGTTGTCTGTGTAATATTAAAAACGAGTAACTCCTTTTTTATTTCCTGTTGATTAAGCCCGTGCCAATCTTCCGACTAGTAGGTAGTTTTTAGTGATGTCATTCCTTTCCTGTTATTCTAGGAGGCTACGCAGTATCATAGAAACATTATTTCCGAGAAATTCGCGAACCATCGTACCTCGGAATATTCCTCTTGCTATATTTGTCAAAATCATTCAATTCATCGCACAGGTAAGAACCATCACCACATGTCTCCATGTAATTTCCTCCAGTTTGAAGCACTTCAGTGGAAGTAAATTGAAATTTCATCGGAAAAAATCTGCTATTTTTTTGCAATAGGACTTCAATTTGCTCACATTTTTAGAAAAGATTTTCCTTCAGCATAGCAAAGGTATAATGTGGCTGGGTTATTCTTTTAATGTCTCCACATCTTAGCAGATAAACATCTACTCTAGTTCCATCTTTCGGGCAATACAGTTAGGTGTAGACTAGCGTATAGCAGGAAGAAACCTGATTTTTTAAACAATTTTCCATACTGGGTGGATCTTCTTCTGCAGTTGGTGTGATATTCGTTTGAGGAATCAGGACCACTGAGAGAATTCTGAAGCTCCGGAACAAAAGAGAAAGGCGAGGTCCCCTGCGGGCGAAGCGAGCAGAAAATTTTCAGGGTCTAGAAATTAACTTTGGAAAGTTACTGCTGGTTTACATTATGAGGCCCCCAGACCTTGAAGCATTGGGTGTTATGAGGCCCCTTGGACCTTGTGGCCCTGGGGCAATTTGCACCCCTGCCCCCTCTCGGCGGCCCTTTGGGGAATCACCCGAGTTATTTACCAATCAGATTTGTCCAATATGGTAGTAGCCAATAAACATATCAGCAATACTTCTGCAACATAGGTTGGCGTGCTTAAATCTTGTTGTAATACTTTCTATAGCTTTTCCTCTCTAATTTTGCAGGAGAAGCTGGATTTTGCAATGCAAGACATAATATTTGACCTACTGAATGTGGGAAGGAGCAATAGACAACTGAACCCAGAGCGCATGAACATTGGCCTTAGAGCATTCCTTGTCATTGCTGATAAACTACAGAGAAAGGAAGGTGCCCCACCAATGCCTAGTACTATCGGTGTGTTGCCTTCAGGCAATACTTTGAAAGTTAAAAAGTCCTTTACAAAGCTCACGGAACAAGCTGCGCGCAGTATTGGTGTTGTAACTTACTATACAAACGTAAGGAGGGCGCTTGATCAGATTCTTCGGACATTAGACGTTCAAGTGGGGCGAACGATGACGATGAATAACCCACAGTGCTTGAACAAAGAGCCAGTTGATATGATTACAGGTGAGAGAAAGCCGAAAATTGATTTATTTCGTACATGTGTTGCGGCTATTCCAAAGTGTGTCCCAGAAGGAATGAGTAAGAGCGAACTTGTGGAGTTAGTATCTCGACTCACGCTACATCTAGATGAAGAGCTGAAAGGCTTGGCATACACTGCGCTCCAATCATTGATAATGGACTTTCCAGAATATCGAGAAGATGTTATACTGGGCTATATAAACTTCACGTTGAAAGAAGTTCCTGATACGTACCCAGATATACTTGAGTCATGCATTCGTGGCACTTTGCAGTTGATAATCCAATGGAAAACAGCTATATCGCAGCCATTGCAGGAAGCTAAAAGTGACAGGTATCTTGAGATGTCAATGCGTACAAGCGACTCCCCTGATATGAGCCAACCATCGGATGAAACCTCAATTCATGTCGTACATTACGTTGAAGGCTTTGCCCTAGTAATGTTATGCAGCACCAAACCCATGCATCGAAAGCTAGCATTGATGGTTCTGCGTGAGGCTCGATGTTTAGCGAGGGCAATTGCAAGAAACAAGCGCTCCGATGAAGTGACTTGCATTGATATTATTGAGGAGTATGCTCCAGTTGTAATTGAAAAGGCCCTTGCTTATGTATCTGGTTCTGACAAGAGCTCACTCGGTCTATCACCGACTATGGATCTCCAACTACTTGCGGAGAAATCTGCATTGCTAGCTGACAAAGACTCGAAAGTTGCTGGGATTAGTCGCGATGTCTGGGCACACTGTTTCTCTGGATTTTTGGATCGTATTTACAGTAACCAGAACCAGTGTTCTTGCACATTTCAGTACTGCTGGCCACACGTTTACAACAGACTTCTAAACATGTATGCAATACTAGATCCAAATGTCGACTTTGATTCAATTAGTAGCAGGGCGTCTATTTCTGTGAAAGCGCCTAAGAAGGCCGCTAATTTGTCAAGCATTTGGCTTTGGCGTAATTATCTGATATTTGTTTGTTGTACGTCTCCAAAATCGGCTCTAAGTAAGGGCCCATCAAATTCAGCAAGCCAAGAATTTCTGCAGGGTGAGAGTGGTGTCAAAAGTGAGTTGCCCATAATGCAAGATGCTCACAGTGTCAGTGATATATTTAAGTCAACTGTTTTGTTGATAAAGAGCGAGAGCCCTGAAATTCGCGAGGCCACAGTCACTGGACTGGGTAAGACCGTGGCAGCCGCTCATGTCCAGTTGGTTGAGGAGATGCACGTACTTATACGAGAGGTCCTAGACAGAAAAGCCGAAGGAGTACGGAAGAAGAAGAAGCGTGACTTACTACGGCTTCAAGTCGCGCGTGTATTCGCTGCAAATGCAGAGCAAGGGTGTTTCAAATGTAGTCTATTTAAAGATGGCGAACGAACGAGTTTGATTACAAATATAACTGAGTATATTGACGGAATGCGCTCTGTTTTAGAAGTTGAAAATGATAAGGATGATCCAATTCTAATTCAACTACGTTTTTATTTCTCGAAGTTTCTGCACAAGATGATAAAGAGCATACCGTCAGTGTTGCAGGTTAATTTGCTTGATAACCGTCTAAGGCACAACTTGTTTCTGTTGCTTGCTGGCTGGTGTGGTCATTTCAATGTAAGTACATTTGGCACAAGCACGAGCAACACCGTCCAAAGTGCTGAGCTAGAGTTCTCTGCACTTGAGGCTATGTGTGCTCTGGTATGCTGTGGAGAAGTATTTGATCAAAAGGCATTGGAGGTATCAAATGGGTATTTATACAAGCTATTGGATACCATGCTTGGGTCTGATAATGCGAAAGTGCACAGCCTTGGCCGTGAGTCTGTGGAATTGCTGCTTGAAAATAATGAAAAAATTCCAGCATTACTTAATTGGGTGATTGACAGATGTTACACAGGTAGCAAAGGTGTCTCAAGCGGATGTTTTCTAGCACTTGCAAACGTCTTTTACAATAGGTATGTCCAATCATTTTCAGTAGTTTTTTTATTGTCATCTCGTATAAAGTTCTTTCTTAGATTTCCACTGAAATTCTCTACTAATTTCCGTTCAAAAGCTTGATCTTTACCAGGGTGTCTGCCATGTCAAGGAAATCCATTCCCTCATAGCTATGTCAGGGCAATGTAGGGGAAATTTGGTCCTTCTTGCCATCTTTACTAACCAATACCACATTTTTAGTAGGAGACAAGTAATGGAGCGGGGGAGTTTAGCAGAGGAATACTTTTGTTACTTTTAGATTATTCTAGGTGCGACATATTTTACTCAAAACTGTGTTACCCTATTTCATACTATTGCAAAAGCACGTTTGAATAGTACAGCTGTCTTGTAGGTTGTACCCGTGTCGACTAGTACCTCTTCTTTGTGTTGTGCTATTCAAGACTGGTGATGGATCTGCTGAAGTAAGAGAAAGAGCAGCACAACTTCTGCACTTGCTAGACCGGTGAGTTGTCTCTTTCATTTTTGCCTAGCAAATTCATTTCAAAATTTTCCATTGACGATCATTTTAATTCAAGTCGTTTCTGCACCCAATGAAAGATAGTAATTACAACCTTTTCAACTGAAGCCATCTCCTTGTTATTTTTCATAATTTTGCGAGTCTATACCCCCCCCCCACCAGCACCTATCATGGTATTATGCATATTTCTTCAACTTCCTTAGAGTGTGATCAACACTAATGGTCTATGTTGATATGAGTATTAGTTATGATAACTCATTCTGCTTTCCTTTTGCATAAATCTGTTGCTTAGAAGTATGAAGCCTCTTAAGTTTGCTTCATCTACGTATATTATCATTCAGTTAATCTTCAGACATAATTATGGACTTCTATAGTTCCCTTTTTATAAGATTATATCTGAAGTTGACAGGTGTTTGTTAATAGCTCTTTTTGGATCATTCGTGCATCATTCTATAGGCACTTTATACTATTTAAAATTCTCGTTAATTAATTTCCTTGAACTGTTACCTGTATTGGTCAGCATTCCTTTTTAACCTAAAATATTCTCTTTCGTTGCTCTGTGTATAATGTTCCTTAAAATTTTTTCTATCTCCCTTGTTCCTCAATTGTTTTTTAAGAGAAAATAACCTCAAATCTTCATGGTTTCTTGGGTTATTTTTATCGCTTTTCATATTCATAAATTTTCTCTTTTAGGCGTTTCTTTGCATATACGACTCCATTTCGAACAGCTTTTGCCGGTTACTCATACAACCAACAGAACTTCTCTCGTGAACTCGCATCTACTCACCCTGAGCTCACATTACCGATGCTAGCAGGTACTTCATCTTCTCATTGATTCCACGTATTGTGCTCAGAGCATGTTTTAAGCAAATTTTCCAAGACCACACTATGCTATGATAAGCTTGGCCACACCCTACTTGAGCTTTTTTGTGACCACGCCCCTCAAACAATCCAAAAATTTCATGTGGAACTGTTTGTTATTTGATGCCACATTGAAACACATGTTTCACTCTTCTCAAAATTTTCGTGGAGCATATACAGACCAAAGCACAGAAAAACTTCTGCGAAGTAAGAAGCATGTGAAAGTGAGAAAGTTGACCACACTCTGAAATTTCCAAGACTACACCTAAGATTTCCAAGAAGATCCCACAATGTGGCTAAGTCCATAGTGCTACAATCTCAAATCCAATCCAGTTGATTTGTGAATCATGCCATTCCAGTTTCTCTCAGAATTCGTCAGTTTGCTTCTGATTTCCTTAATTTGTAGTCCATTCCAAACAGGAAGGTTATTGATAAAGCCACTGTGATAGGTAGCTAGTTCATTACTTAATCCGTAATTTCAACTTTGCGGGCTGCTCGGCCAGACCTTTTCGTGAAAAAGTTTTCCCGAGAGTGGAACATCGCCCGCGCAGATCAGCTCAAGAGTGCCATTGGCAGATAAAAGTTTTCACTTCATAGGCATCCCTCAGAAGCGTCGAGAACATATATACAATGGGTCTGGTAACAAATTGAGTCATATTTTTGGGAACCAAATTAGGTTTTTGTGAGGGCGGTCAATCGCCCGTGCAAATTGGCCTGCGAAGGCGTTTGCGAGAGCGAAGGCGAAGGCGAGGGCGATTGCAGACCTAAAACGAAAAGGCTTGTGCTCGGCTATCCTGCATAGGCTATGATAGCCTTTTATGATCCCTTCTGGCTACGAGCAGATTCTTGAGGATTTATTTAGCATTTCTATATGTTGGAGGAAATGAGATTGTTGAGTTATTTAAGTTAATTAATTAGGCTATTGATTAAGATTAATTAGGTTATTACTTGTTTTTTTAGTTGTGCAGTAACTTTAATTTACAAGTTTTTTGCGGAGGGCCTCTTGAAACCAAGGTAAAACTTAAGAGCAACCCTCCTTAACAATTTAAAATGAAAAAAATGAAAATGAGTCTCTTTTTATTATTTCCTAGTTTAGCTTCATGATCTGGATTAACTGTCTTGGTGTCTTGTAAATAGATAACATTGAGATTTGAAACACTTCATTATGTTAGAGGAAATAGGATTGTTGAATATTTCGTCTTCATCGCTTTGTTATAGCTTAATTTAATATAGTTTAATTTCATATAGTCTAATTTCATGCTCTAGATGAGGCCTCCTCAACTAGCGGCGCAAACACAACTCATGGCGCATTTAGTCATCGCAGTGGTGCAACAAGTGAACTCAAAAATAGAAGAAATAAGAGAAAGGATATCATAAACTTTTGATAATACTAACTGAGAGTGTTAACCGAGATTAAGATTTTTACATCTATGGCGCCATTTTTCATTTCATTTTAAATTCTTTACGGAGGGGACCCTTCAGCAATGATGCTGGCTTTCAAGGGTCCATCTATCTATCTAAAAGACAATACTAATATCAATAAAAACAAGGTTAAAAGTCTAAATACAAATATAAACAAAATTAGAGTCTTTGATATAAGAATAAAATAGAATTAAAGGTTCAAAAAAGAAGTGTTTTTGTTGTTTTTTATTGCTTAATTGCTCTTTTGAAAATGAAAAGAGAATGTGCATTCTTAGATGTAGGTTTCAAATCATTCCATTTCAAACCATGCAAGCCATTCATTACCCTTAACTACTGATATATTGATATATATATATATATATATACTACTGATATACTTAACTACTGAAGCACGTCAGGAGGCAGGTATAGCTTTTAATTGTGGCCTTTCTTGCTGACATTGCCACAGTGGCGGTTAGCAAATTCTAGTTGAGGATACCTGTTCTAGATGAACTGTCTTTATTTCTTCTATAGAGATAACATTGCGATTTGAGACCACTTCAATGGTTGGGCAACGCTGTCTCCTGCAATATCAGTTACCGTGGCTGGAAAACATCGAGCTAGTGGATGTTAGTTTACCTCACATCAGAAGCGATGATATGGATATTATCAATAGCGACCTCTTTGAGAGCACCAGAGTGATGAATCCGATTGAAATGGGAGGAGAAGGTTGGGGCTCGAACGAAGCAACGCAGATGGTGCTCATAAACCTTTTTTATATCACTGCCAAGGTAGGCTATAGAATGTTGCATCACCGCAGCAGTATTTTCTATAGAATGCTTAAAGTACTATAATAGAGAATATATATATATATATATATATATATATATATA
>WIPJ01000447.1:2247518-2279381 GCA_018155075.1 Cassiopea andromeda
AATTCTTTTTCTCTATATTCTGTCAAAGGTGAAATACCCCCCCCCCCCTATTGGATCTAATGACGTGCTGCTACACTTCTATCATTTTTACCCAAGAAGCAATTGCTTTGATTGGATAAGTCTTTATTCAATCCAAATTATGTCTTCACATTGCAATCACATGTGATTTGGAGTTCAGTTGTTTTGAAATACAATAGGCAAAGCGTTTTAAGGTTTGACCTTTCCAATCAATAGTGGCCAAAAGTGAGTATTTAGGCCGCAATGGTATGGTCAAAAGCGGTCGTATAATTGTTGTTGCATAAAAATACATTGGAATATGATTGCTGTATGGAAGGAATTAGTGGAAGGCTTGCTTGTAGGGGATAGAAATTAAAATCAAGGTTTCAAGCAAATTTTTGGCCTATTGTTCTTCAATATTTTGGCACTGTTTGTTTTAGTATGATGAGTATTTCAGTAAGGAAATCGAGGCTGCATGGGCATCCCTTTGTTGCAAAAGAGAGGCCAATGTTCATCTCATCTTGGAGTATCTGATTGTCATGTCTGGTCTGTGTGGTACGCCAGCACTCCCTCACGTATGTATCTTGTTTTTTTTGCAACATTGATTGCCGATTAGAATTTTGGGCATATTGTAGAGATGACTGTTGGCTGCAGTGATCGGTCTTATTCTTGGGCAATTGACATGCACCAGCAATTAGCCACAATTATCACAAGTAGCACTATCCTCCGTTATGGTTTTGAAGCCTTTGCTTCATATTTATGGAATCTAATGTAGACAGTGAAAGCTGATTGAATTCTCATTTAACTGGCTACCGTATCAAGGATTAATGGGCCATATTTGCCGTTTTGGACGTCTTCCTTCTCCATATCACGACACTCCGTAGCATAGCTCTTCATATGAATTAATCAACAGCATAACAAATCAAGGTATCCCCTCCCCTTTAGATGGGTTACGGTATGACTTAATGATCCCTTCATCTTTTGCATTCTTCGTAGTTTCCTCTGTGTAGGTTTTTTCCTCCGTGTAGGTATTTTCCTCTGCGTATGCATTTTCCTCTGTGAAAGTATTTTCCTTTGTGTAGGATACAAGATATTTGTTGGAAAAAGTTTTGTAAACATGCAGGCACTAACACAGCGAAAAACGCGTGAAATGAAGGAAATGTTATTCAAACAAATGTAAATAAAAATGCTGTTTTTTCATTTCATGCGTTTTGTGTTGGTGCCTGCATGTCCATCATATGAAAGCTGCACACGCAGATCATCACTCTACGAAATTCTAAACGTTCGCGTCATGCGCTTCCCAAGACATCTTCCTAGATTTATTTTTACACTGGATATAAGTTAAATATGACGTAAGAACCAGCGTATCGCTGTACGGGTGCTTAATTGAAGGTTGAGAAAATGTGTTCTTGTTGTTTTTGCTGTAGTATGAGACTTACATATACGTTATTTTAATCGTTGTATTTAGGCAAAGAAAGTAGCTACATATGTCGCAAGGTCAAATACAAAGAAGACTGTTGATGATCTGATGGAAGCCCTTAAGGTACGTTTGGACATTTTATGGCTATTGGTTAGAAATTCTGACTGTGTACTTGCTCGTTAGATGAATTATTCGTTCGGTGTTTTTGTTTATTGTTGTTTTAGTCCAGAGTAACTTGCGGTTTGTTTAAAGTGTATGCTTAGAGCATATTGCAGCCCTCTTCAGATATATTTGCAAAGCGTTTGTTGACACTGTATTTTTTAAAGTACGTATTAGGGCTCTAGTGCGAGTGGTTTGTTTTCATCACCAGTTAACAGAAACCGTTACAACGAGCTGGGAAAGACTTGACCATCCGCCATATTACCGTTACGTTGGGAAATTGAGTCAACCGGTGAATAATACAGTCTCCTTGGGAAACAGGACCATCACCCCTGTTAAGGAGAATGTTAATGAACAGGGCATAGATTCAGCTAGAATTCTGACTTCTGAGAAACGAGAGAGCGAAGAACGATCTGGATCCTGTGGGTCTGCTAAAGCTTTTGCAGAATCAGGTTTGTGTGAAAATTAGATCTATTACTTCGAGTATTTGGTAGGATTGTGCCTGCTATGGATGAGTGAACGGGGGGGGGGGACTATTGCTTTTCCAATTTTTGAGCTTTTCCTTTGGTGTGATTATGGATACAACAGCCAAGCCTTGGCTGAGTCTTGGTTTTGGTAACTTATCCACTTCGAATTTTGTTTTACTGCCCCCAGGCCCTGCAAAGTATCTGTACTTGAAAATCGGATCAAATCAAAGTTTTGTTCGAAACTGGATTTGCTATGCATTGCTTTTGTGCAAAATCAACTTTTGGTCTACAATGGGAGTTCTTATCAACACATTTAAACTGCATAGAGAATTTGGCATCTTTTTTATTTTGTTATTCAATACTCAATATTGCCTCCACAGTGCTTGAGGTTGCAAAACAAACCAAGATTGCTGCGCAATCGGAACACAAACGCCAAGAATCTGGTTCAGATGAAATATGGCCATTGCATTGGTTGTTACTGGCACAAGCTAATAAACCCAAAGCCTCGCCACTGCCAATGCCTGAGGAATCCAGATATTTTGCACCAATTACGTGCATCTTCCCCCCTACGATGCCACCCGCCCATCTTTATAGGTAACTGACTTGAAATTTGCATAGAGTATCTTCAAACACCAGGCGATAGCAATGTCATTCTCTCTTCTTATTTCAATTGGCCTAACTGTTCATTTCATACTCATTTGGCTATTTTTGTTTACCAAGGTGCAACTTTGGGGTCATGTTGTTAACAGAGATTGTAGCGGATAGTCCAGAAGTTCAATGGATCATAAACTTACCTTTGTTACTTCATGTCAGCTTCCTAGGTAAGGCCCATTGACCAAGCTATTCATTTTATTCAAGAATGAGCTGGAACTGTGCGTTTTTCAGAATTTACCGTCCTTTTTCAGAATTTACCGTCCTTTTTCAAAGATTCCAGGGTTCGAACGCATTTCCATGCACCATGCACTATCATCTTGTAAGGCCACTGTTCATAGTGTATTGTAAATTTCAAACTGAATTGATGCAATAAAGATTATATGGTCGAACAAGATGCTTTCTGTATAAAAAGCAGCCGAAATATATTGGATGCTTAAATAGGGACGAGTTTCATAAATTTTATTGTATGTTGTTTCTAAGATGGAGAAGACGATGTGTTTTATATTTCAAATCGATGTTAGGTTTCGAATTTTCTAGCTACGATCAATGATTCAATGTTTAGGCCATTTTGATATTTGTTGAGAAGTGTTTATGATTTCTATGTAGTGATTTTCCTCATACTACGATGTAATCATCACTCTACATTATTTGCTCTTGCATCGATGTGAAAATCATTACTTTTGATATGTGGAAAACTGTTCATATTGCACGAGTTTTTTGAAGCTGTGTTTATGATTTGTTCATCTTTATTTTCATACAACATGATGCTATCCGCAAACTCCATCGCTTAATATTTATCATCATGTTCAAGGCCTTGATCACATGAAACCTCTGGTTCATGAACATTGTAAGCGCCTGCTTATCAATCTGGTCGTGGTACTAGTATGTCGAGGTGAAAGATCAACAGTAGCAAAAGCACTACTCGATTTCCAGTCTGTCTCCAACATCGCACTGGATAGAAGCATTAGCGTTAAAGGCTCGATCAATGCCATTGCAGAGGAAGGAAGCATTGCTGATAATAATGAAACTGGGATTTCTGATCCTGGGAATTTGCAAAGGTATCTCACTTTAAATTATATTGTTTTTAGAAGCGCGTCATCAATCTTCCTTTGAATCTAAGAGTTCATCATTGTAAAAAGGTTCAATCTCGGCAGCCCTTCTTCGTCATCTATTATATTTTCTATATTAGATTATTTTTATTATATGTTGTGCATAACTTCATTCTATTGCTATATTTTCTTATTATTTATATCTTAGAAACAGCTCTTCACTGTCACAATCTTCAGATAAAGATAAAATCAACAGTGCAGAAGACAACAGCTTAAGTGTGGAAGACAAAGCTCGCGAACTGATAGAATTTTTAACTAAAAGGTTAATACAGTTTTGTTCATTTGTGAACACAGCCTATGGGCTCTGCTGTGCAATGACTTCACCTCATTTTTGGATTGTTAAGGAACTTACATCAGATTGCTGTATATTTTTCAAGGCAACAATGAATTAGGTTTTAGTTGCTCTTAATCTCTGACTTACAACGCCCGTTATATTCTGCAATATCGCACACAGCTGAGATTGTGTGAAGCTTTGAGTAGAAGTGATAGAGTGTAAATATATCAGAGGAGGTAAATTAGCTTATTTTTGCTGTGAAAGATTAAAAATAATGGTATGTGTGTAAAAAATATCCACCTCCAAGTAGGTAAAAATTTGCCTATAATCAAAACATGGTATTCTCTTAACGGGGCACGATCGCGAAAAAGTTCTGATTAACTGAAAGCTAAGAAGATTCCCCAATCAGGGAGCTCGTCAACAGCCAATCAAGATTTGTCCACTATGCTACATAGCCGAGATTGCACGAAGATGCTTGTCTATGATTTGAACATGCTGATGCATATATTCTACGCTGATGCATATATTCTACGCTACGTATTAGCTACCAAGCGAATAAACTTGTTTTTGCTTCCGTCTTACATATAGAGTTGTTTCTACAGGGGAATTCCATACTTTAGACAAAATTTTATTTTCTATCTTCAGTTCATGGAAAGCCCACATCAGACCAGTTAGGATCGTCATGCTCTTTCGATATGTATTAGATAGGGCAGTACACACAACGAGGAAATTTGTTCAATGGCGTGTAGTTGACTAGGAAAAGTCATACAAAAGTTGGTATCGGTCGTACGCTTAGTTGACGTATATGTGCCATCGCTATACAGTAGCAGTGCCTAGAATGTTTGCAGTACATTTTGCTATTCTCTTACAAACACCCATATGTTTACTTTATCAGCCAGCATTCGTATGTTTTAATTTTAGTGACTGCAGACCGTTGTGGCCATTTGAAGACATAACACCACGTAACACTGCTATAAAAAGTGCTGAGCAACTGGAGGCTTTTCTAAGAATGGTCATAGCAATTTTTGAAGAAGCCGTGCCACATGCCCATCTACTTGAAAGATGGAGTTATGAGGCTCTTCACTGGGCCACATCCTGTTCCTCCAGGCATTATGCTGGCAGATCATTCCAAGTATTCCGTGGAATACGCACTCCGCTTACATGGACCATGCTTTCTGATGTGCTACAAAGGTTTACTGAGTCAGTCGCAGAACAGAGTGATGATATGCAGGTGAGAATGTAATTAAGGTATATTTGCTGACCCCCCAATGTAGAGCTGAATTGAAAGGTAAGACCCAACTCATACCCTTTTCTCTGCCATATGGCATTCAATTTTCCATCAAAGAATTTATTCACTAAATGAAAGTGTGAGTCAGCTACTATCTATAATCTGTATTTGAAATGGCGTCCAATATTAGATGGAGCTTTTCTAGGAGTAGTACATATATGCTTGGGCTGGAAAGTCTTCTTGGGAACTAGGCATTGAAGGGTCTTAACGGGCACTCTTTATTTAAAGAGAATTGTTTGGTTGGTGTATCTCTACAATTCTACCTGGAAGATATACAGTAGTAAGGCCCTTAATGGTAATATAAGCTGGGGCTTTCTTTTTCCATGAAAAATCAGAGAATGTTCCACTAGTCTTATATTTGTACATAAATAGTCTGTTGGTACTACAGAACTTTACCACATCACGAAAAAGCGGCAACATTCTTTTCACATACTAAAAGCTTTTTTCGTCCGACACTCATCAGAGTATGAAAACGTCGGATAGTGACCTAAAGGTTAACCGAAGTATATATCCAGATGCGGTTAACCTTTAGGTCACTATCCGACGTCTTCATATTCTGATGAGTGTCGGACGAAAAAAGCTTTTAGTATGTGAAAAGAATGTTGCCGCTTTTCCGTGCTGTGGCAAAGTCTTATAATGTTGCAAATTTATATCGTTTAGAAATATCTAAAGGTTTAAAATGAATATCACTTGCAACCTGCTATGCCCTCTCTTCTGTTCTGTCTTCACTTTTCTAACTCTTAGATTAAATTACGACGAATAACCTGTAATTGGTTTCATATGTTTGCATAAAAATATATATACCGTATTTTTCGGACTATAAGGCGTACCGGATTATAAGACGCAGTATCAGTGAACGGATCTTTTTTCATATATAAGATGCACCGTATTATAGGGCGCATATAAAGTAAAATAAAGTATTCTTATGGAATATAATTTATTCAAATCATTAAGTTGTTGTTGATTGTTTAGATTACTATTGATCACTATTATTTAGACAGCATAGAAGGGTGAATCGACGAGATTTAAAACCTGCAGCGATCATGCTTCGATAATCAAGTGGAGTCGCTTACGCAGCAAGCGAAGAGAATACACTTATATCAACGACAAGCGCCCCTTTTGAATTGCGGTGATGGTGAAAAAGGTCAGAACATTATCAAACAGTCACAATACACTGTTCATACATAAGGCGCAATGGAATATAAAGCACATCGCCGATTTTTTAACAAATATAAGGATTTTGTGTGCGCCTTATAGTCAGAAAAATACGGTAGAAGCATTTATTAGGAAACTATGCTTATACCAAAGAGCTAAGTTATGTTGACGATTTTATTTGAAACTGTTATTTTTTCGCTAGGGCTACGCTATGGAGATAATGCTGACATTTCTCTCTGCGGTTCAGTGTGCATTTGCAGAGGCACCAAGACCATATCTTGAAAATTATTTATTGCAACATGAGATATACAACCAGTCTATCGATGATTCCCTTTACCGCCTTCCAAACTGCAATGGTGCTGATGTAGGTGCAGCTACGTCTGGACATTACCGCTCGTACAGT
The DNA here is from genome assembly GCA_018155075.1 of Cassiopea andromeda. Taxonomy (NCBI): domain Eukaryota; kingdom Metazoa; phylum Cnidaria; class Scyphozoa; order Rhizostomeae; family Cassiopeidae; genus Cassiopea; species Cassiopea andromeda. The sequence goes on from WIPJ01000447.1 coordinate 2,254,445, forward strand.
ACAGATTTTGAATTGGGTTGTCCATTGAGGCAGAGATCTGTAAGTGAAGGCGAGGCGTTGAAACAGCATAAGCGGTAAGTTATCATCGTTGCTACATTTAAAATTCATTTCATTTTAAAAGTAGTATCTAAATTGAGTTTGAGACAAAAAAGTTCGAGACATGTGTCAATTTATAGCATCACTCTATGAGTTTGTCTATCATATTACATGTGAATACTATGTTGTGTGATGTATGAAGTTTGATTTCTTGTTTCCTCTACTTGCAATTTTTAGGTTTTTGTCTAAAAACTGATTTTCCAAAACGCAGCTTCAGAAAATAGATGAAGAAGTTTATAAAAAAGCATTTTTCTCATTTCAGTTTACATCGATTATTAATTTAAACAAGCTTATATGCAAACTTCATTCAGTTTTGGTTTGAAATTCTATTTGCTCCACCTAATTTGAGGAATGAAGCCCCAGTTTGTGTCAGATTTGAGAGATTTCTATAATATACCCTACAATGCTGATGGATTCGTCACATTATCCAAAGTGCGACTGAGGCAGCGTTTCCACGGGACCGGTTCCAATTGGAAACGTAACGTTCCTGGTATGGATAGGCCTCGCGTTTCCACGTGACCGGTTCCAATTGGAAACGTAACATTCCTGGTATGGAAAGGCCTCGTGTTTCCATGGGACTGCTTGGAACGGTTCCATTTGGAACTGCTAATCAGTTCCACCTGGGTCTGCTTTCGAATTAGGTCTCAAATGGAACCATACACGTGGAAATGACTGGAACGGTTCCAAATGGGTCTGGGTAGGAAGTAATCAAAGCTCAAAGAAAAGTGATTGGCGCGCTTCTTCTGCTCTTCTATTGTTTTCATGCACATCTGCTAGGCAGATGTCTTCCGCGCAGTTTTCGAGTATGAGTTACAAATGGAACCAGTCTCGTGGAAACGCAAGGCCTATCCGTACCTAATTGCTACGGTTCAAAATGGAACCGTCCCATGTAAATGCTGTCTGAGTTGCTAATTTGGACGCTTTCATTGAAAATTTTCCCCTTCGCAATTGTAGGTACGCAAGTGAGCTCACCTTGCCCAAATCAATATATTACTATGGTGCAAACGTTCCTTCATTCAAGGAGTTAACAGATTTTCAACAGCTGCCTGAGAATCCATTGGATATGCTGGCCCGTCTGTTTTGGATAGGCGTCTCTCTTTTGGAATCAGACTTCGAGCACGAATTCGTTATGGCTGTAAACCTTATTGAAGAGGTAGCATTTTATCTTTTTGCATTCATCATTTCTCGTATTATAACTTTGTAGATTCATTTTGCATATAATTTTATAGATAGATATCTTTCTTAGGACAAGAAATCATAAGCCCATTGATTTTTTAAACATTTGTTTCTATCACACCATCGCAGCCTATAATTTTAAAGTTTGATGTTTCGACATTGCCCATCAGGTCCTTCATGGAATGGATTTATGTAAATCAGAAAGTCTCGAAAGAGTAGAGAAGATTCTTCCTAAACTCCACTGGCAAGCATTTCCTGGAGTTCAATCTCTATTGCTCAAGGTGAGCATAAAATCTTATTTTAATCTTAGTTTCATTATTGCTATCCAGTGTCGAGAATTCCTCAGTTGAACTTTCTGGTTAGAAGAAGTTGGAAGTATTCCATTTAAAAGACGCTGATTTATGTACCGTAGCTGAGAATGGAAATTGAGAGAAACAGAAAATTGGTGTTATTATTGAATCATACTTGTTGGAAGGAAGTTTTGGGGCTTCATAGTTATATTACTTTATTGAATCTTTTATTATTTAAACTGAAGCATTTCTTGATGGTCTCTTTTTATTCAGGGTTTAACTTCTTCAGCAACTGCTGATACCACCTTGAAGCTGTTGGCCAAGCTAACTACATTGGTTAATATTTCCATAATTGACCCATCTCCAGCATCAGGTACGATTCACCACTTTTTTATTCTAGTATGCTAGCATACCTGCTTAAAGTATCAACTCACTATTTGTAGGTTGGACTGTGATGAGATTTAGGTGTCTTGGATCTCTTCCCAGCTCCATTCCAAACTCCCCCTTTCTATCTACTCTCTCTACGACCATCCTGTCTGTAACTACCCCTTTTTTAACTTCCCGCTTTCTATGGTTATCTCTTTTTTAGCTGCCCCTTTCTCTTGCTCCCCCTCCCTATAGCCGCCCCATTTTGTGTATTCCCCCTTTCTATGACACCCCCATTTCTATGGCTTCTTATGTCTATGGCTGTCCCTTGTTATACCTGCCACTTTCTACACCTGCTCCCTCTTCACCAGTCGCATTCTATAACTGTTCTAATACGGCAGTTCTTTTAACATTGTGGATCAACCAAAGCTCTGTATCAACAGTCAGCTAGTGCCTTGTTTTAGCACTGGTAGTTCCTTCAAATATCTTGGGAGGTACTGCGATTTTCAAATGAATAATTACATGCACAAGTCTGAACTAATTGATATGACAAATACTATTCTAGCTCAAATTGATCAGTTGCCTTCGCATCCCAAATACAAGATCTTATTATATAGCAGGCACCTACTTTCTAAAATTTTTTGGCACTTCGCGGTAGCTGATCTTTCAAAAACATGGGTATCTGAAAATCTTGATAATATTGTTGCATCGTATGTTCGAAATTGGCTGGAAATTCCAGTGTGTGGAATACTCAGCAATGTCTTTCTTACTAGAGCAAAGTTTGGTTTAAGCCTTTATCCTCCATCTATTAAATTTAGCCAATGTCAGACTGTCGCTCGTAATGCTCTTAAATGCTCCCCAAATGAGGATATTAAGCATCTTTGGAAGTCAACAAGTACGTACACAAACCTGCAATATGACCGATACAAAGATACAAAAGAGGTACTTAAAGCTTTTCGATCATCTCAGGAAGAGAAACTATAGTCTCATTTAGTCTCGCAAGGGTCTTTCTTTTCTACTGTTATTTCAAAGTGCTTACCAAACTAAACTCTATCTGGTCTTCTGTTCATTCTAATTTACCAAAAAATATCTTCAACTTTACAGTTAGATACATCAATGATACTCTCCCAACTAGAAAGAATCTTTCCAAATGGGGACTTGCTACCTCATCTGATTGTCATTTTTGCCTGAAACCGGAGTCTCTTCTCCACGTTGTAGCTGGTTGCAACAATTACCTTAACGAAGGTCGATACACATGGCGGCATGACTCTGTCTTTCACTTAATTGCATTATCATTACAAGGAGTTACAGGTACAACATTGTATGCCGATCTTCCAGGCTTCATAAGTCCATCAGTTATTACTGGGGATAACTTACGACCAGATCTTCTCTTAACCTTTAAAAACACTTGCTTGTATATTCTGGAACTCACCGTTGGTTTCGAGACAAATCTATCTATTAAAGCAGCTCGAAAAACTGACAAATACCAGGACTTGACTGTAAATCCAAGACAACAGTACTATGACGTTAAACTAACAAGCCTCTCCATCAGCACTTTAGGTATTATTTCATCCTTCTCAACTGCTTTTATCGACATGTTCAAAGAGATCAAGGTTGAAAATGTTCATCAAGAATACATATTTAAAAAGATATCTGCCATTACAATCAGATGTACCTATTTCATCTTCGGTAGATGAGGAAAGGATAGGAATACTCCGGAGCTATTGACTTATTAATACATTTTTTACAACACGAGTAGCCAATTGTAAACACCTATGTTTAGCGAGGTTTATGATTGTATTGTAGTATTTCAATATACTCATATGAAGTTTGAAGTAAATATTATTAGTATTGTTTTATAATAAACCTAGCTTAGGGCTTAGTACTAAAAGTTTCTTAACTTTCGGCCACATTTTAGTTCTAGAAGTTTGTTAAAAGCTTCTTACTAAATTTCTGTGGAAGCTTGCACAGAACGTGAATGTAAGCAAACAATTTATCCTATAGCAAGCAACATGCGTCAGTACGAGTTACATTCTAAAGCAATGTCACATTCACATTGTTTTGGTACAGCATTACTTTAAACGAGGTAACGATGTGAATGTGCAATTTGTCTAAAGTTTCTTAGCTCTTTTCTTAAATTTTAGACTGTCTAGTGCTAGGTTGCTTATAAGTTGGTTTCGTTTGAAAATACATGTAATTTGATAATAATTGTAGCTTGACATCATCGACTGTCATGACTTTTCAACCGGTAGTACTTTCTAGTATTCAAGCATTTTGCCAGATTTACACCAGTTTTTAATTATTGTGAGTGAAAAAAATAGTTTGATATACCCTGCTGCTATCGATGAAAAGCTTCGAAACCGTATTTAGATATATTCACTTGTTGGTCTTAAGTTTCTATTGGAGTCTTTTTTTGCAGGGCTGTCACTAAATATCATAGCATTATTACCAACACTTGTTATCCACTTCGATGACGTTGATGAAAGATCTGCTTCTATTGCTACAAACATTGCAAAGGTAACTTAGGCCTTATTTCATATTTTCATGGGGAAACACTGTCTAAACTACTAGAATCAGTGCATAAGTGGGCGTGAAACATGTGTTCTCAATGAATTTCACTCATTTCCTCGAAATTTTCCTCCAACAATGTTGTATGCACTTTTGCTCATTGTAACCGGCCTAAACGGCCTAAGTATGCAAACACTGTAAAAGTGAGAATGGACAGAGGTTTCTTGGTGAAACAATGTTTATAATGCCAAATTCAGCCTAGAAACACGTTTAGAACATAGTTTGCCCATAGAAAACACGTATTTCAACTGATAATAACTGTTTGCACACTATTGTCACTTTTGCAGCTTATAAAGCGTTTTAAAGCTCCTTATCTACTGTAAAATGTATGCTCTTCATCTTTTTTCTTCTTTGGTTAATTAAATTTTTGTAGAATATGTTCTGGAAGACCTCGTTTCTTTGATTTGTAATTGAATTGTGACAACCAAATTTCTGTCTTCTCCTTTTTATAGATTTGCTCTGTGAAGTTATTAGCCTACCTGTAATATTCATTGATTCAATCATTTTTTTATAAATGAAGAAGGATATCTGCAAACGAATAAATAATTAATGGAGAATTAAATAATGTTATGTTATGGCTGTTTGTCAGTTTGTAGCGGCTTTTCAAATTCAACGTATATCAGTTAGATTTGTAATTGACTTGTTACAACCAAATTTAAAATCCTTAAAACTCCTTACAGAAAGAAGATATCCTTAAAAATCCTTAGAAATCCTTAATTATTATCATATTTATCAAAATCTCTTTAAAAGAAACATAATTTCTAGAAGCAATTGTGGTATTTTTGTGAAAGAGCATTGAGTATGCAGAGTTTCATGACAGTGTACTGAATAAGTTCTTATAGGAACAGTCTACTTTATTTGGCTTTTAATTTTACTTTATGAAATAGATTGATAAGGTCGATTTTGTCGGTATGAAAGGGGCTTTTAACAGGAAAACCTCCTTAAATCGTCTTAATTATTATGAGTTTTGTCGTAATCGAGCCAGATTCTCCTTAGAAATTGCTGCAATATCTCCTTTTTTCTCGTTACAAGTCTTTAAATTTTGAGGTAGAAAAAGCGTGGGAACCCTGCTATATTAAACGGTTATTGTTCCAAATGTTAGGGTAGATGACAGTTTTGTTTTGAATGGTCACTGAAAGGTGGTGATATGTAGTAGTTTTGTTTTCACTGTTTGCTGTTGAATAGGCGTGTGAGATTGACAAATCCTTATCGAACCTTGGCAAAGTCATGATTTTGTACAAAGAGCGAGATTACTCCAAATCTGTTCAAACATGGATTGAGGTTGTGTGCAAGTACATTTTGGATGTCTTCCCTCATTTGAGTACAACTATGCTCGCATTGTTAGTGGAGGTAAGATCATCGTATTCTTTATCGTATATTGTCACCTACATAATAGAAGTTTACAAATCCGTTGAAATTCCGATCCAATTCCGATCAGATTCGTTCGAATTTAGAAACAAAAGTATTTATTTCACAAAGATCATTAATAACTTTATCGTAGATTGTCACCTACAACACTCTACATAATAGAGGTTTACAAATCCGTTCCAATGCCGATCCAAATCCAATCAGATTCGTTCGGATTTCGCAACAGAAATATTTGTTTCACCAAGATCATTAAAAAATTTATCGCAAATTGTCATCTACATAATTGAAGTTTACAAATCCGTTGAAATTCCCACCCAAATCCAATCAGATTCGTTCGGATTTCTAAACAAAAGTATTTATTTCACAAAGATCATTAAAAACTTTATCGTAGATTGTTATCTACATAATAGAGGTTTACAAATCCGTTCCAATGCCGATCCAAATCCAATCAGATTCGTTCGGATTTCAGAACAAAAATATTTGTTTCACCAAGATCATTAAGAACTTTATCGCAAATTTTCACCTGCAAGACTCTATGTAACGGTGTTCACTGCCTCAAAGTTGTTTGAAATTAGGATTATGAGATTTGTAATTTTGAGCCTTGCAGAAGCCAAGCAAACGTTTTTATCTTAGTGTGGTATTATGATTCTTTCATCATGATGGTATTCTGGTATTATCTTTTTACAGATCCTTGAGCAAGGACCAAATCATTTTCAACAGCCAGTTCTCAACACAATATGTGCTATATTGAAATACTCTGATGCAACTTCGCCCGGCCTCAAACAATTCCATGGTCATTTGTTAAAAGTCGTTACTGCTCACGTTAAGGTAATGGGAAGGTTATCCCGTGTAATTCATGATTAAATGTATATTTTTACGATACACCATCGTAAATCATAAGATGTAAAACAGATTTATTGTGTCTTATGAAACTTTTGTAGCTGTAAGTATAATTTAAGAGCTATTCTTTTGTACTTTTTTTACGTAGTCTATTCCAATGCTTCTCAAATATATTTTTACAAAGATATTTTTAGGCAGCTCCCCTCGTAGGAAGAGAAAATTTCTCACGCCCCCACTCACTATAAATAATATCAATACCTATAATTGTATAGGTATGGCTGTTCCCCGGAATCATGCACACCCCTTCGCATCGTGCCCCCCAGGGGGACGCGCCCCTTTATTTGAGAAATACTGATCTATCCCAAGGCTGCTTGAGCTATCAATTTGCTGAATTCAATCTTTGATTCTGGAAGCCTTGTTTAGAGAACTACCATGCCTGGTGTTCTTTGGTATTACATTGAAGCAGGGTACAGGCAAGACCATATAGATCAAAAACCATAGACCACTAGGGTTACTAACTCCGGCCCCCAGCTACCACCCAATCTGGCCCCAGTTCTTGCAGAAGGAGTACATGTACAATTTAAGTAACATGGCGCTTTGAGGGGATCCTTGTGTATGCGATACATTTTGCAGTTTTTGTAGTCTGCCACTGTAGTCCTCAAACTGAACTGCACCTTGCAAAATATGGCTCTGTATTGCCAGCATCTGGCCCCAGCTATGGCAGTATATAGTGATTCTGTCCCCGGGGCCAAAGATGGTTGGTGAACCCTGCCATAGACCCTCCATATTTATGATATGATACATGATATGATCAATTTGTTTACCGTTGGTTTCTAAAAAGGTATAGCGTACTAATGCTAATTAAAGCCAACCTACTTAAGAAAATAACAGAAAGGAAACTGTATTACATGATAAATGAAACCAGATATCTATTGGTCTTCGTAAGCAACTCTCCTTGATTACACTGACAAGTACTTTAGTTGAATAAGCATAGAACAATCTAGACATTTGAAGATTTTGTCTGCATGGGGTAGATTTTCCTTCTTTGAGCCTTCTACTTATATTCAAATGCCATTGTTTTTAGGATGTCAACTTGTGGAGAGATTCATTGAATATTCTGAAGCTAGTCGTATCGAATTCGTCTCAAATACACAACGATGCGTATAATGATGATGGAGTTCAAAACATTCGGTCTTCATTCTACATCCCCTCTCGCGCGTCAATCGCATCTATTTTGCCCTCAGCGCCAAAGCTACCTTGGGGCAGCAGCCTCACCATCGCAGAAAGCTCCTGGTCAACAGCAGCCCCTGGCTTTAGAAAAGAGCTGCCTGGGCGTACCTTGCAATTTACATATGACGTCACAGCTACACCTCTGATTGGTGCAAAATTTGAACGCAGCTCAAAAGAGGCTTTAAATGAAGGAAAGATGGAAGAGTCTTCATCGAGCACAGTTTCATGTTGGAGAAGGCCTCATGGGTCACAGGTATTTTGCTTCGCATGCACTAGACCAGGGGTCTCATAAAACATGTGGCCCGCAAGATAGAGTTCCCTTTTACTTATATAAATAGCATTGCTTTTAAGAAAAAGGAGACTCTGTTTTTTGTATGGTAATATTTCAAAAGCATAAATGATAACATCAATATTGATATCAGGGTTTTTTAAGAAAACTTAAGAACTGCACATAAAATCCAATGATGCTGTGTTGAAGAATTAAATCAGGGGTGGGCAAACTACGGCCCTCCAAGTAATTTTTTGCGGCCCGCCAATAACTTTTCAGAATTGGTGCGATTTTTTGTGGAAATTTCGATTCTTGGATTTGCTTTCTCACTGCAAAGATTGTGCTTAGATGACGACCCTATTAGGGAAAATGTTACTTTTACATCCTGAGTGGAGTTCAGGTAGCCTAAATATGCTGTAGACTGTCTTTTTCTTGGTGTACTGGCGTGAGATTGTTTTGTTTGTAATGTTAGCTTCCATTCAAAAAGGAAAGCTTGACCTAGTCTTTTCCTTTTCGTTCTAAATCTTCAAAATACGATGAAATCAGGTTGAAGGATCAGCCTCTCCTCAGCATGAATATCAATGATAAAACCAATACATGCTATACTGCAAATGGGCATTTTCCGACGTTCTAGAGGGCGTTACCTCGAAAAGTTTTTCTGGAGCACAATGGCCATGGAAAAAATGTTTCCCATATGAGATTTAAGCAATCACCAAAGATCTGCAACATGTAAAGGGCTTTCGAACTCTGAATTGGATTTATGCATCTACATTTATCGTTCAGTTGTCCAAGGGCCTGCATTTTCAAGAAAAATCAGACATAGATCAGGGATTTTTCATGGGTAGAAACCAGTGGTCATCCTATGTGCGGCCCTTTAGAACTTAGGATCTGTGACTGTGGCCCTTGCGCTGAAAAGTGATCACCCTATGTGCGGCCCTTCCCACCCCTGAATTAAATTCTGGTTGCAGATGAGATTGAACTGCCTGCTGTTACCGAAGAGGGGGTTGATAAATGCTACTACCACTAACAATTCCATTCCTGATTGTGCTTTGCCTATCATCTCATACCTAAGTCTATCATTTTACTGCTATTTAATTTCTTGCATTCTTGGTCTACTAAATAATAACTTTTCGAATTGCACAGTTTTTTTTAGAACTGCATATTTTTGTGTGGAACTGTACGTTAAAAAACCCTAAGTAATATTGACTACATATTTCGAGTAAGTAATGGATTGGGGAATGAGTTGGATTATTACTTGAACCCATTATCAGAGTGAGAGATATTGGCCAATGATGTAAGTATTCTCCTGGTTTCCTTCCTCCTTTCCTGGAGAAATTTGGGCTCTATATAAGTAGCTCCTTTGACCACACGTATTCCCAGCACTCCGTTGTGTATACTTGGTTAGATTTCCTTTGTTCTTTATCACAAGAGTTGGGTTTTCCTTTTGGCAACGCCAGTTTCTAATCTTGCTCATTTGTGGTACATGTATGACCACGAATATTTTATCATCTGCAAGCAAGCAACGATGCTTTATGTATGGTGGGTCATTTTGCTTAGCACAAGACAATAACTTGCATATTATTATTCGTAGAAAAAGACGCGGGAACATCTAATCCAGCTTTTGCCTCTGTGTGGTCACAAAGGGGCCTTAAAAGCGAGCCATTCCGTTACTTTTAGCTCGTCCAGTGACCTTGCTGTTGAGAGTAAACAAACTGCATCATCCGGAGAAGCGTCCGGTGATGAGCAAGCAGACATTGATGATACCGGATTCTCAGGCCGGCAAGTGAGTATCCTAGCTTTGTATTGCTGCTTTCTCATTGTCTTCACCTTTGCATAGACCATCGTCATTTCCCCTTGCATCGGCTGAAATAAGATCGCATAGTCTTAGGATGCTTTCAGAATGTTCTGAAAAAATTTTGAAACCAGGTTTTTCGTGGCTGCTCTAAATGTTCTTTTTAGTGCACACTGGCCTAAGCACATTGATTCTTTACACTTGAAGGTTTTTAATTCGTATACTAGAGTGATTTTTGTAGCATTTGTTCTCCTTAGGAGATACGAATTTTTATTTTAAAGAACATATATTGCACGTGCTTGCATGTTTTTGCGTTTGATGCAGATTACACCGATGTTCGGATAGGATTTGTATTGTAAACGTACAAAAACCCATTTATTTATGACAGACTTTCCATTATGCATTTCACGGTTTTCCATCCAATTCGTATGGCAGCACTGCTATTGATTTCCCAATCAGTTTCATAAGCAAAGCTCCGACAACTGTAATTAAATCATTCCGTATTTTCAATCATCGTATAGCAAAGGTACCTGCTGCCCGTATATCTTGAATTTTAAATGATTTGCGGATGGGCAGTGGAGTTCCTTATATTGAGATTCTAGTAGATAGTGGCTAGACAAAGTAGGATTGGAGAAGTAAATTTTTCAGTTATTCGTGTTTAGCAAGCTGTATCTTTTGTCTTCAAATGCGCGGCTTTTGTAGAGGATATGAGCACGTGAACAGCTATTTTGCCAGTAGTTGCGGATACGTTATTAAGAGATATCTGCACTGGGAAGCGAGCTTAGTAAATCCATCGTGCATGCGTTAGGGTGCAAGACAATTCTACATTATTGTCTTATTTATATGTTGTTAAATCGATTTATTGTAGCACTGATCCTTTTCAGAGTGCTTTAATCATAAATTGTTGTTAAATCGATTTATTGTAGCACTGATCCTTTTCAGAGTGCTTTAATCATAAATTTCTAGTCATTTCTAGTATGTACACCAACATATGCATATAACTTAAGCAAGCGGTATATACTAGCTAAAGTCTTTAAAATTTTTTTTCAATTTTGCCCATTGGGGTCATAATTTGCGTATTTTTATCACAATCCTTCAAGTCTAATATAATTGGAAGCAAGTGCCCCCCTCACTCCCCCCTAATTGCTCGCCACTGAACTTGAGTATCGTTTTCTGTGTATTTTGTAGCTGTAGTAATGGAATTTTAAGGACCTATGCAGAGTACCTTATCGTATAGTATTCATATATTCTCACATTGATATATCATAATACTCCTTCAATTTTAAAGTGTTTACATAAATAAGGGTATTTAAATAAAAAATGAAAAAAACAAAAAACAAAAAACAAAACTTTAAACTGGTCTACCAGGAGGTCATGTTTCGGGGATCGCTTACTTCTATATTTATTTTACTTTATTGGTCCAAGAGGTAGGATTTCATTTTTTTCTTGAAAGGTGAGCAGACTCTGCATTTCTAATTTCGTTTGGAAGTTCATTCCAGACCTTTGCACCGATGTATGAAAGTGTCTTTAGATCTTCAACCGTAGCTTTGATATTTGAAGATCGTTCATTCTCCGAGTTTTGTATTTTGAGATCTGAGTTTTGTTCTGCGCACTTTTCCCTAAGAACCTCGTGTACCATGATGGCCAGGTCATATGTGATAATCGTGTCAGCGTTTAGTTGTGTCGATGGTATCTGATCCTTCATAAGAGCGCTTTCAATGAGGTATAAAGCGAAAGATTAAATTAAGTATAAAGATAAAATTCAGTTTAGCATGTGCCATTCCAAAGCCAGCCACTTAAGTTAAATTTTAATTATATCCCTATTTGAGTATATGCTTATTTGAAAATTTCCTGCACATCCTAAATATGCCAAAAGTCCTCTTCTTGCAGAGTATATAAAAAACAGACGCTTGGCCACAATCTGGTGGGGTGGGGGGCACATTGAGGTGTCATTGGGAGATATGGAACCTCACTTGACCGACTTTCTTGTCGTCTGACTTTCGCTCTGTTGCATTTTTGTATCACACGTTTTTTGAATAAAAATACTGGTGTGTAAGCAACCTTATTCTAGACACGCTAAAATTTTGTAACATTTAAGAACTACAAGGAAAGAGTTAAGAAGCTTTAGACAAATTACATATTGAAGCCTATACCTAGTTCAACGTATAGCTGCTATAATCATGATACTTATTTAGCAACAAATATGGACTTGTTATGAACATGTATGCTGTTTATGCACGCGACAAAGTTACCACAGTCATATATTGATCGATATTTGTTTAACCTAGTTTGCCCGTAATGTTTCCTCATCGCTAGTTTTGTGGCTGTTTTTGACCTAAATGAAAGTATTTTTTGGCATATTTCCACTCAGAAAGGGGGAAGCGTAAACACGTTGATGACTGAGGACTGCCCTTATTGTTACAACCTGTTATTAGTCATGTGTCAATTTAAGCCAATAGCCAACAGTCCTAAGTGAGGTTGTAATGCTATAAAAGCCAATCAGTGTTAAGCAATGCAACTGAGAAGATTCCTGTATAGTTGTTTCTCTTTTCTGCCTTTTCTTTCCGAGCATTTTCATGATATGCCCCTTTCTTTCAGCTTCACAATGTATTTACTGAGTTTGATTTCCTCGACGATGAGCTCGATAAAGAAAGTGACGATATGAACAGCTTTGGGTGGGCATCAACTACCGAGCTTGGAAAAGGCGAATCACTTGAGAATTTACGCAGCATGCCGTCCCCTTCTCGCTCAGGTAGCGAAGAAGAATTAAGGGAAAACAAAGATGAAGAAGTATCGGATGAAGAAGAATCAGAGGTATTTTTAAAGTCCAAGCATAGTCTTCTGCCCTTGATACATATAGACCTTGGAAGATGGTCATACCTATTCTCCTTGTGGGATCTTGTATTGTTTATCTCCCTCTCGTAAATACCCTTCCGCTATTGGTACTAGACGACGCTTAGAGCTTACCTCAATGCACCACATATGGTTATATTATAAAATAACACATCCTGTAGTAATGAAGTAAGTAGTGTAAGCAGGTAAGGGTTGGTAGAGATATAAATAGGTTAAGATTGGCAGATGTGTTTAGAGATGGCTAGATATTGATAGGGAGGGTAGAGGTCACAATTGGGAGCTGATGTATAACCGTTGATGTAGGATTACAGTTTTTTTATGGTTGAAAGTTTGTGTAGTAAGATGTATTATTGAGTATGGGTGGAGACAGGCGTAAGAGAGGGGTGGCGGGGAGGGTGACCACAGCCCCCCCTTAGTTGGGCAGAAATCTGTTTTGTTAGAGCAACTTGTCTGAAAAACAATAGGAAGTTAGGGCAACTTTCCTGACTTCTTTCTTGATCTTTTTGATCTTTCTGGTAGTAAGTTTGCAGCCTTCCTAAGTTGAAGTGTTTTTCCACTCATGAGTGGAGAGTCATTCAGGACTATCTTAAAAAAAGCTTGTCGTTGAATAGAAAATCACTAATTCTGCATAGCAACCCAGCATTTTTTTCACAGCATTTTAGTAGAAGCTTGGATAGTGCGAAGAAATAGATGTACATTTCTTGTAGGGAAATGTTTTTATTTTTCGAATTTGTTTCGAATTGATTTTGCACTTCGCAGATGCTTTTCAGTCTAAAGAATGTTGTTTGTTTTTAGTACGGTACATCATTGACGTCATCTGTGCTGCATTCATTGAAAGAGTCAATGGTCGATGAATATGATGATGAGAGTGACCATGAAGAGACACAAACGCCAATCGCCATCGATGTCAGGGAAGATCAGAACGTCACTGATAAACCTGAGCTTAGTCCTGCATCATTGGGCAGGTAATCAGCCTTTAATACGTATTTGATTAGAGCCACCTTCCTCAACTGCCTTCTCTGCTTAGAGAATTTATTTTCTTGTTAGAACATAGTACAGTTACAGTGGTCCCTCGCTATAACGCGGTTCACTTTTCTTGGCCTCACTGTTTTGCGGATTTTTTTAGTGTAATTTTGCGGGGTTTTGAGGAACATAGCCCCCTGCTATAAATGAAGGACCACTGTATTATGTTGTATTATTTTGAGATCTTTCACCTGTTACGTCATGCTTTTAACAGGCAGAGAGGGTACTTGGCTTGTTATAATAATATTTATGTCATATGGAGGGCGATCCTACATAGGGTTACGAAAGAGGGAGGGAAACTCTTCAGAATCAGTAAAATAGGCGCTAATTAATGGATGAATGGCTCCTAATTAGTCACGAAGCTGAGAAGGGTAAAGAGGGCGTCGCTTCCCTAAATCCATTTCACTTGTCAATTCTGTCCCCGCAACTTTCTCGAGCTAGCTGTTTTTCCTAGTATCTTAGGCTCTCTACCCCCTTGGGAAAATTTGCCATCCAAGATCGCCCCCCTAATTACGCAGAGCCAGCCACGCCACTGCTACTAATGCCTTTGTTACTGGATGATTTTAGAAGATCGTAAGTAGCCTGATAAGGCGTCATCCGTATGGTTCTTATGCCAAATTAGAGGATGTTTTTATGGAGATATGATGTGAAAAGTGGATGAGTAGCTGCTTATCTTGTTGTTTTTGTAGGGAAGTGCTTCCGCATGGCTTGGTCAAGATTTCTTGTTATTAATAAAACATCTTAGGTTCTGAGATAATTTGGATAGCTGCTTGCTCTTAGGTTAGTAAATTTCACAAGATGAAATAAGCGGGGGGGGCGGGTCGGAATAAGCGGGGTGGTCAAAAGTTTGGAATGACTGTGCAACAACCAGCAAAAATACAGACAGCCCCGATTAACATCATTGCAAGCAAATACTTTTCGGAATCTTGCCACATATATCTCACTCACTCATTATTAGCACTAACTTTTTGCAGGTTTCTCCTAGAAAAGTTGAAATTCTAATAAGCGGGGGACCCTTATAAGAGCGGAGAGGTTGGATAATTTTTCGAAAATTTATAAACGAGGGAGACAAGGACTGGTTGCTATATGCGAGTGGTGCATAACTTCTTTTCTCTTCCCCCTTTAGCAATGACTCCACCCTGGATGGTGTTGAGGAACAGGATCGAGAGAGCATGAATGACGCAATTCAAGTTGGCCAAAATGATTCACCCAATAGAAGATCAGAGCTCCTTAGTGCATCACCTGTTCATGCACTGACTATCACCCCTATGGAAGAAATACCATCCATATGGTCATTGTTTGTTACAGCATTTCTGTCATCACCGACCATTCTATCCGCTGTCGAATCATTCCCGTATTTTCCTTTGGTATTAAAAGCAAGCAGTTCTTGGCTTCAGTCATTGACCCAGGATTGTTGTGAGCAGTTTCATCCACACTTGAAATTGATATACGACAAGTATACTGCTGTAAGGCAGACGATAGATGATCACCTTCAGATACCATTTATATTTATTAATAAAGAGACTTTTGAGAAGGCGAACCTCTTGGCAAAGCACAAATTTATGACCCTCAAATTAAACGAGTGCATTCAGGTGTTGCAGGAAAAGCGAGAGAAAGCAATAGAACAGCTCCAATCTTTGCAGAGACATAAAGACCTTGCAAGTGAACGTGAAGATAGCTGCGATTTTCAGTTCTTTCCAGCAGCAAATGAAGATGAAGGAAGCAACAGAAAGCTTCTTCAAAAGCTGTTTAGCCTCTGCTTTTATTTACACCGGTTGCATGTACAGTTCATCTTGTGTTTAGAGATTTATCAAAACTACGTTACCAAAGTCATGAAATCCACCCGGCAGCTTGAAGTGAGTCGTTTAGTTGTTAAATGCTCCAGAGCATCCTCTTGCATTTGTCCTAGCTATTGAATGCACATGTGAATAGTACTTTCAAGTTCATATTGTTGAGTATGATTGTTGTATATTATTGTTGGGTGTGAGCAGCCGTGGCCTAGCGGTAATGCACTTGACCCAGACCAACGTGATCCTGGGTTCAAGGCCCATCGCAGGCCATTGGTGACGTCAGGAATGGCATCCCGTCTTAAATGCTCGTGCCAGAACTAAAGTCCTCTTAGAGGCACCCTCCAAGCCCCAAGGAATTGGGGGAAACGGAGGTAAAATTGAGTAATCAGTTATTATTGTTGTCGTGTAGCAGGGCCTTTCTGTCTTTCCACGTGTGTCTGTTTCTGTGTATTTATGTAATGGCCTCGGGGCAGACATTTAATATTTCTCCCTGAGGTATCGTTCTTATACAAGTACTATAAAGTAATTTAGTAATGTTTTGAATATTTTATGTTGAATGTAAAAAATATCGTTTACTCTACCGCTACACTCGTAATATTTTGGTGACTTTTCGTGCTTCTTCTATCAACAATCCCTTACTTATATTTGATTTTACGTTTGAATTAACTCCGTCTTTAGGCTACAGATTTGTCAAATGAACTATCCGAGTGCCTTGCAAAAGTGGATGTATCAAGAGAGCTGCAACAAGACACTGAATATGCAATCCATTCCAGCATGAAGACTAATGGCGATGATTTTGAAAGAAAAAATGATATTGAACTTATATACCTGGAAAACGAATCTGAATGCAGCCAGGGCTTAGGACACGAAAGTGACAGTGAGATAGCGCAGCAAGAATTGATAGAACATGGCATGCCACGTGTGGGACATAGTCCCACCGGAGAAGTGCCTCGTGATTTCATGTATGTTTTGGAAGAGGAAGCAGAAGGAATCGATTCTGTGCCTCAAGACCACGCAGCCAATGCTGAAAATGTCGATGAGGAAACAGCTGAAGCACTTAACTTAGACATTAGCAATGAAGATATTAGGACAGCTCAAATCATAAATACGCAAGAAGATGTATGCTCTGTCACAGTCTCTGGTAAATTAGGATGTGAAGATGCGAACGGCAATGACGTGTCTGGCAATGATCTTCACATGTTAAAGGAGTCTCTAGGGGACGTACATGATTTGAATAATAGCCAATCAACTTCATTGACTGATCAACAACGAGACATAACTAAAGTTGAGGGAGACATTGTTGATCCCTCGCAAAATGAAAATCCTGAAAGAAACATTTCAGTTTCAGAATTGAGATCAAGTTCTTCATCACTAACTTGCGAAAAAACCCCTGCCATCGAAACTATCTTAGAAAATGTGATTATATCATCTAGTTTCCGAGAAGATAGCAACGAGAGGGTATCCAGGAAAAAGGTAAAAGCGAAGAATGGGAAAAAAGGTAATATGGAAATCAACCACACTGATTTCCAGAACGACCCGCAGAGTTGGGAGTACAAACACAACGGAGATGAGAATGAACAGTATAAAGTAGACGAAGAAAAGAGAGACAAAGAAGGAGATACCAGGAAGGAGCAAAATTCGCATGAATTAGAGGAGAAAAATGCCAAACTTGAAACCGTTGTAGAAGTTGTGGGCGATTTAAATGTTGAGGACGTTGTAAATCCGCCAAAAGATAAGAATGAAACTCCGATTGACCCCCCTAGCAAAGCAGTTGCTGTTGAAGAAAAGCAGCACGAAGTGCGTATCGCTGACTCATATAGATTGATCGAAATTGCATCAACATTGATGGCAAATGACAACGGTTCTTGGACTGAGAAACGTGCGTGCCATGGTTCTGATGGAGAGATTCAAACAGTCGAAATATTGCTTGCCAATATCAGCAACTCTATTGAGGACGGAGAATTTTCTGATATAGTTCGGTTCCTACGTGAATATAGGCGCGAACAACTAGCACGTGATATATTTATAGACGACAACGAACGAGATATTCTCATGATTCTGTTTGCAAAATATTTGATGAAAAACAAACCATCCTCCGTCTTCGCTTTGACAAGCTCACTTGAATCCCTAGCTGATGTGTGTGACGAGCTGAGTGAGTGCATGACAGAACTTTTATCTTTGATTAATTCTGAGAAAGAAAAACGGAACAAGTAGATTATATCATAGTTTTGAAAATATGATTTTGAGTTTCGATAGTCAATCAAAATGGGAGCCCATTGTGTTTGGAGGCCAAGTAGATTTTTGATCGCAGATTCTTTTTGTTTTAGGAAATTGTTTTTCTGTCTTAACTTCATTTTCAATTTGTGTTTTTTCCGATCTATACCTAGAAATTTTGGTAGCCCCATCTTCACCCCCTTTCTGTATTATCGGACCTTAGCACACCTTTGGAAACATCCCTTCTCTATCCATTACATTAACTGATTTCTATGGTGGCATTTCGTATGATCTTTAATATTGTTACACCGACATCATCATATTGATCTCCATAAGTACTTGGCGAGGGTTATAAAAGTTGGGGGGCATAAATGAAATTTTTGGCCACGCCCTATACTTCTCTGATGATTTGCTACAACCCCCCGCCAATTATTTTCTCGTCGATTTTAAAGAATTTCCGAGCACCATCTTGGCAAAAGGTGGGGGGCATTTGTCCCCATACCCCCTCGTAGAACGCCACTGACATAGACATTCCATGTGCACTTGGGTGTTTGCTGTGTTAGTACTCGTTATAAAGCAGGGCTGCCACCAAATTAGAGAACCTAAGGAAGATCAGGGAATTTTGTTTTCAATCAAGGAAAATCAGGGGGAAGAGAGATTTTCCAAAGCATCAGGGAGTATCATGGAACTCTTCAGTTCTTATTGTTTCATTTCAGAGCGGTGACTTTCTCCATACTGAATCACCCACCCAGTTGAATGATGAGCGTTGCCATTTTTGTCCTTTTGCGTATCATTCTGTTCTATGCAGTCAGTATGAAGCGCAGTGCCGTTTTGTTATGAAACCAAGGTTTGAATGGCCAAAAATAGGCTCAAAGCTCTCCAAAACTATTGCTGTCTAATGAAATGATAAAATAGTAATTTATTGCACAAAAATATCAGGGGAAATGAGTGAAAATACCAGGGGAAATCAAGTATTTCTTGGAAAAATAGTGGCAGCTCTGTAGTCATTGGAGGACATCAAAACGCACTGAAATCTCATCTCTGGACTATACCAAGCTGTGCTTGATTCCCTTATATATCAGATGAACCAAAATATTAGCAAGAATTTTTGGGACATACCCAAAAGTAGCATGTTATGGTCGATTTGTAGAACCTCTGACGGCAATGTGGAATTTTACATTTACCCAGTTGGTCGTTTATATTATGCTAGGAGCTGGCCTCTTGACTGTGAGTAACCAAGATGCTTTTGTCCGAGCTTTGTGTTAGTGCCTACATTTTTCCAATTAACAGCAAGGTATGACAATTCACCGAAAAATGTAGGAAATATTGCTGATTTTCACGGAATAATTTATTTTATAATTTATGATAACTTCACCGTTTTACTAGGGTTAAATTCCTCCCACCGGAAAGTTTCATCAGTGCGAATGTGTGTGTTAGAAACTGTAAAACAATTTGCAAGGTCGCTTTGAATAGAGGAGTCTAGAAATCTTGATGAACGTAATGAATTAAAACATTTTAGCATTCACCAATTAAAGAACAGCAAGTTTTATGATTTAGTTCTTTTTGTTTTCTGATGCATTGCTTACGTTTTATTGTTTTATGGTAAGTTATTGCAGATCAACTTCATTTTAAAGAAATTTGATTTGTATTTAAAGTTAAAGTATTTGTTGTATTTTATTGTAGATAGTACGAATTGGTTGCATCCCTATCACTTTTAATGGTATTGGAATAATCCTTTCGAGTTTTTAATACATGCCTCTACGTTTCAGTTGTTTATCGGTTTGATTATGAAATCCATTTGGCGTGGATTTCCAGAAAAAATACTAGTTGCCGTAACATTGGGATCTTGTCAAAGGTTGCAACGTATCTTTCTTCCTACTGACGTTGTATTTGTCGCCACAACGAAGTGTGTTTCAAAAAGAACAAACTAACATATTCTGAAAGAGTTACTGTTTTGAATAACAGCATAGGCATGATGCTTAGATTGAAAATACTACTCTCCCTCCCCAATAGTGGAATAAACGTTTTTCTTTAAAGAAAGCCATTATTCTGCCTGAGCCTCAATTTTCTTAACTTTTCCAGAAGTTGAGCCTGAGATTTTCTTAAATCTTTCTTAACTGTTACTGAAATAAACTGGCTGTAATGGTTTACACTTTCGTTATTGATATTGTATACTTGAATTTGAATTCCATCTTTAACATTTTCAGTGCAATAACGACAAATACTAATGTTTGGCCAATAAAAACACTAAATTTTGAAAATTGAGCCTCGTGATTTTCTCACGATTTTCTTAAGATTTTGACGATTTGAGCCTCATTTTCTTATAAACTTTTTCTTATAAAAAAAACGTGTATTCAAATAGTGACTTGGAGGTGCGCAACTAGGAATTCTCGAGGGCAGACTTGCAATCCACTAAAAAGGGGACTAAAGAAGATGCGGTCGTCAAATGGGGTCATTCATTTAGTACGGACGCACGAAGAGGGGAGGTCGAGTAAAAGCGTACGCCATGCGTACAAAGGGGAGGGGAGTTGCCACATGTAAGTACGTACGCAAAAATGTCCCTTTGATCATACTTTGTTGTCTATGGCGACGACTTTCATTGCTGTGCTAAAAAGCACTTGCTATGATTATTGTCCTGTCTCTCAAATCTTTTACAGCCTTTCTCTATGGACTTATTGATTGGATATTTGAAAGCTTTCCCTTTAGAAATTGTGGGGGGGCTAGATGGGAAAGATTACATACGCAATGGGGGTCATAACAAGCGTACGTGTGCGTACAATGGGGGGGTCAAATTTTTGCTACTTTGGTGCGTACGTTCAAATTGAATGACCCCAGTGCTGTTTTGCAGATTAAATTAGTTGAGCAAATGCTGTGGGAAATTCAATGATATCGTTGCTTCTGAGAGCTAATGATTCTTATTGGTATATTTTATCATGATCGAGAAAGAAACGGGGGGTCGGGGGCAAAACACCGGAACATTTTTGAGATAATTATTCATTAGTCTTAGTCTTCCCCATGTTAGGGAAACGCTCTTTTTGAATAGAGAGGGCACTGCAAAGGAAGTATTGGTGTTCTTTTGCTGAAAAGGGCAGAGGTCTAGACTTCCAGGACCCTCCACTAGTTGCACACCTGCCTAACAGCACAGAATAATAGTGTTCACAAAGGGGGTCGTGGTTCCAAAAATAGGGCCGGGAAAACCTGGTGAATGGGATCCCATTGATTGCAGGACTTCAGTCGGGCCCAGTCATTGTTAATAGGAACCCATCTATGAAGTGACCACAACGCACTTGGGTGGAAATCCATTTTAGTCCCATATCTTCGTATGGGCATTTTAGGATCTCTCTCTCGAAGACTCTCCTTCGAAGTTGCTCCACCTTAGCGGAGGCGAGATTTAAATATGGCAAGAGTCAGGCCGCCACTGCCTATATTCTTTGCATTTTTAACGCTAGGAAGTATTCTATTTATAAATCGTAAGAAGCTGATGCCTGATGTTTATGAAAAGAGAAAAGTAATGAGGGATGACAGTTTTGTACAGGCTGCTACAGCAAGAGAGGCTTTCAAGCGAAGAAAGGAGGCTAAAGAAGACCATTAACATGTGTGCCCTTGCAGATATCTGAGTGTAACTGTGGCTGCTTTTGCTCCGTGGTAATACAAAATATGAGTGTGAGGATACTTGCCATGCATATTCGCAATTTGAATTAAGAGAAGAAGGAAGAATGCTTCATAGACATTATAACTAATTTTTTAATGAAATCAACATTGTAAAGCTGTTTGTTGTGCTTCTTTTGGTTATTGTTGTTAAAGTGTACAAAAAACAGTGGTTATTTTGAAAGAATCATACATATAAATTGCCCAGTAAATAGATCTCAGATTTTAGAGTGTCTTTCATCCTCTCTTGGTACAATGATTAGGTAGTAAAGAACGCAAGTTCGTTGGTAACAGAGCAGTGTGTTGTTTATTTTGTGAGGATTTGGTTTGCAATGGATAGGTCTAAATCAAGTAGCTCAAGGCATAATAAAGGAAAAGGATATAGAGCAAATCTAGCCAGGAAAGGTCCTCCAGAGCCTACTAGTACTCAGAAAAGTAATCATGCCTCTATTTTTGACTTCAATGATCCAGATGATAATGAATTTGATGTGAAATCTGTTCGACAGAATGTCAGAAGGAGAAACAAAGCAGTTGAGGCAGATGATGAGCATCTAACGTCTTCAGTGACTTTTCCAAAGAAGGAAAGAGTCACTAAAAGCCGAAAGTTAGCCAAAAAACCCAGAAATCCAAAGAGTTTAGATGTCAAAACCCTTGCTTCAGACAGGGAATTGTTCACAACTTGTGTAGATGATAGTAGGAAATGTGAGGAAAATATTTCATCCAGTTCAAGTTACAAGCTTTTATCACATTCTTTAGAAAATGATACTTATATGAAAACAGAAAAGACTGAAAATGAAGATCTGAAGCTAGACAGTATGCAAAGAAAAAGCTTCAGACAGTCTCTAATAGACAAGTCTATTGAAAAAATGGAAAAGTTGGAAAAGAGGAAGAAGGGTCAAGATGATCTCTGTGGTAGAAGCAACCAGGAAGAGGAAGGTGTGATTTCAAGTGAGACATCAATTCCTCCACTTTCAAATCAGTCCACAAAGGCAAGGAAATTTTGCCCTATCTGTCACATTGTATTTGCATCATCAGAAACAGATAATGAAGTAACTGTTCATGTCAATACTTGTCTGGACCTGCCAAATAGAAAAGAGAACAACCATGAGCTCCCAATCAACAATGTATCACCAACTGATGAACCTAGCAGTGCAGTTAGTGAGGATAGAATTAAATTAGATGAGGACTTTGCAAGGGAATTGCAAGAGAGAGAGAATGCTAAAGTAATTGAGGAGAAATTGAGTAGGGACTTGTTCTTTTGTGGAATATGCCAAAAGGATTTGAACCGGCTAAGTGCTGCTAGTAGACAAGTTCATATGAACAAATGTGCAGATTTCTGTGAAAAAGAAAATACAGCCACGAGAAGAGCACAGAGAAAGTCACTAATGGAAGCTTCCAAAGAATTTGAATGTCTCATTTGTGGGGAGAAGTTCACAAGTAGCCTTGTGAGTTGCATTTTTCTCAGACCTTTTACTATTTTTTCCAATAAAATTTATCTTTGCAGGCATTGCTTTGGGGCATTTTGAGTTGACTCATATTAGAACTAAATAACTCAATGTCATTCAGATATTCTCATATCAATATTGTTTCTAAAATAGCCTTTGTAAAATATTTTTCATCTGATTGTTCACTTCCATTTGGCTAGCTACTGTATAATTATTTTTCACACCTTGCTTTGAATGGTTCTGTGAATTAGAGATTCCCATGAATTGATAAATCAAAAATTTAAAAATATTAGCAGTTGGGTAGTTTCTCATTCTTTCAATTATTTTTTGTCTTTTTCATAGCTTGTAATTTTAAATGTGTGGTAGTTGTTCTTGTCTTCTCCTGCATTTATATCAGTGTTTCTCAATTATTTTTTCAAGGCCCTCTATGAAAAGAGAAAATATTTCACACACACCCCCCACTTGCTATGGATTAGATCATTATCTATAAAAATTGCATATTAAACCTGTTCCCCTAGTGTTAAATGTGCCGCTTCTAGCACTGCTTTGTGCCCCCATCAGGGGCACACCCCACTATTTGAGAAATGATGATTTATACTAATGATTCTCTTGAAATGGAATAAACATATCTGATGATGATGTGTAATGATTACATATCTGTACAGCTCTCCAATCTGGTTTGAAGCCTCCTTGCATCTGTGATTGGCACCTGCAGTGTGTTGTTTTCTTATGGGCAGATAACCTTGTGGGAAGCAAGAGAAGCAGTCATTATGGATTTATTGTTATGAAAATTGTATCTTGCTTTCTTTCCTCAGCAAAAAGTATCCCATATGAAAAAGTGCTGCAAAGAAGGCAATGTAGATCGAAGGGAGTTGCTACAGCTTGTAAGAGAAGTATCCACAAGTGACTTAGCTTTAAATACTGGCCAGAAATCTGATGATCATCTTAATATCCCTAAAAGAACAGTCAATAATTTAGTTCTGTAAGTTATATGCCATTGTTTTGTAGACTGATTCTCATGACTTTTTTGTGCTTCAAATTGTTGCATTTAGTAGAAGCAGCAAATTATGTTATGTTTTTCCCCAATGCCACTTTTTAGTATTGCATTCTCAGATTCTGAAGAAAAGCAAGAGATATACTTATATTTATTGACTATTCCAGAATGGTTTTGGATAAGACTGATAGAGAAGTTAAAATTGAAGTATGGATTATATCTCTCCTATTTTCATGCATTCATGTCAAATTTTGCAGCCTTTAGATATTTAGTTAATCTTTGATTGAAATATTAGTAAGTTGTTTGCTTTATGTTGCTAGGTCTAGTTCTTTACACTCAAAATCAGATGCAAAAAGAAGGAAAAAGAATAGAAGAAAGAAATTAAGGTTTGAATTCTTTTTCAGTCTTTATCCTGATTAATACTGAATATGAATTTTAGGCATATATGGTACCCTGATAACTGTAATTTCTCCCCCTCATCAGAAGAGTCAGCCTCCAATAAAAAGATTTCCTGGTGCTACCCCTGTGAAAAAGTTCATACATATAAGTCAATGTTTTCTAAAAAGCATTTTTCAAATGATGGTTCCTAGTAAGATTTGAGTTCAATCACATGGTAGTAAATGCTGGTGAAAATTTTTCTTAGTAATGAAGAAATACCTACTCTGTTGACAAGAAGTGAGGAGGAAGCTCAGAAGATAGCATTATCAAAAGCAGGGAAAATGATTGAAGAGATGGTAGATATGTCTTGTAATATTGCTCATGCATCCTCTATAATTTTGGTAGTTCCCTGATTCCTTTTTAGGCCATTTCTCTTTTATTCTGCCTTCATTACATACCTATGCCTCACTGAAACATGCCTTGAAATGAGATTAAATTTTCATATCAGTAATGGATGCTGAAAGCATATAAATATATATATATATATATATATATATATATATATATATATATATATATATATATATATATATATTTT
>WIPJ01000447.1:2298134-2317078 GCA_018155075.1 Cassiopea andromeda
ATTTGAATTCCCCGCCACAAAACGAACAAATCACAAATATCATCAAAATCGTAGTAAATCCGTAACGAAACATGATCAAAGTACTTAATGCCAATATAAAATACACTATAACGATATATCTGCAGACAATTTAGGACAATCGATAAAACTTTAAGGTTGTGCACAAAAAGCGTCTGATGCTCAGCTCAACAACCGATAATAATGAATAAAATTTATAAGAATAATGAGGCTAAAAATCGTTGAAATTTAAGAATAATTTAAGAATAATGCGAGTCTCAAGCTTCATCAAGAGATAGGAATTATTTTTGTGTCTTAGTTATAATTTTGCTTTCAGATGTACTGTTACATTATATACATGTCTTTTTTATAAGAAAAAAGTTTATATGAAAATAAGGCTCAAATGATCAAAATCTTAAGAAAATCTTAAGAAAATCACGAGGCTCAATTTCCTAAATTATGTTGTTTTTATTGGCAAAAATATCGATATTACGTCGTTATGGCATTCAAAATTTTAAAGATTGGATTCAAATTCGAGTATACAATATTGATAACGAATTTGTAAACCATTTTATCCAGTTTGTTTCAGAAAAAGTTAAGAAAAATTTAAGACAATCTCAGGCTCAATTCCGGGAAAAGTTAAGAAAATTGAGGCTCAGGCAAAATGATGGTTTTCTTATTAAAAAAAACGTGTATATAATTATAAACTCTTGCTTAGCATTATGATGCAGAAAAAGACCAACAAAGATTGGAATATATGCCTGAAATTTGTAGGTAAAGCCACACATTTGGTCCTTAAGAATAATTTGAGAATAATTCTAGGCTCAGAATTAGAAAAATTTAAGAACATTAAGGCCTGACAAAAAGTTATGTATTCGTGAGGTAGAAGGCAACCTTAACTTCAGAAAGCGTATTTGAATTTCAGAAAACAGATATTGACGGTTTAGAAAACGAACGTTTCTGTAGACGAATTGGAGTTTTTAATTATCTGGTGCACTATGAATCTGAATTTCATTCTTGGTTTCTTTCTGAGCTTCTACAATGTTTATCTTCAACATTCTAAAGCTATATTTCTGGCAAAACTGTGCTTCGCCAGTGGTGGATAGGAAATGATGGATGCAGTGTCTTTGACGTCGAAAGTCAGCTCTTTATATCCACAAGTCTTGTATGACCAATTAAAGTCAATGATATACCCAATTACTGTAGATGGGTGGGCGCTTCTTCGTACTATTGCGTTACATAAGCCCAGTCTCATTTGATTACTGTATCATATTGCGAAATGTACTCTTTAACAGGCACTCCCCTACGTACGAAAGTATACGGCACTACCTTATCATATTGCGGTGGTCATCGGTATGTAACTGGTGAAATACGCTTATACATTCCTGTTTACCATGTGAATAAGGCGTTAGAACATCTCAATTGTTCCTATGAGGAAATGTGGCATAATTTCAGAAATCCTGGTCATCACGGGGGTCATCGTGTGATGGATACGTATATATAATCCGTTTTCACTTCACGATGTCCAGTCGTTAAGGTGCGTGTCGAGCAGATGGTATCACGGCAATCTTTCTGAGAACATTGTGATAAAGAAACGCAAGCCAGTTGTTTATATTGAGTATTGTGCGCTATTAACTTCAAAATTATTTAAGTACAAATTTAGTTGAGACTTAAGTACAGGTGTATTTTATACACCAATAATGGAATCTCTTCGAACATCTACAGCCTGCAATACTTCTAGTATGGATCCAGAAATGCCTGCACGGAGCAGAGATCTGAATTCAACAAAGGGGCCTTGTGAATTTTGCGCAGCATCCACTGGTAATAGTTCTGGCCACAGTATTATCCTCATCTCTGTACCAATTTGTCTTGTCTTTATACCAACGATATTTGTGTCAGTAGCTTACATCTATGCATACGCTAGGGAAAAGATAAAGCTTCCTGAAGACCGTCGCGTTCCTTACATCAGCGACATCGGAGAGGGACAGCCTCAAAGCAATCTTTTTACTTTTGGCCTAACTATCGGGGCATTTTGCACGGCTGCCATGGTTATTGTCAGATATTTTCAAGTGAAATGTTCGGTGGATGGCATTAACCCTCGAATTAACTATGTCGGACTTGTTTCTGGCCTTCTTGTTGCACTCGGTCAGGTAGCCGTCGCTTCTTTTCAACTATCCGGTATATTATCGGTACATTATTTTGGCGCAGTGATGTATTCATTATCAGCTGTTGTTTTTGTTCCAGTTCAAACTTACATTTCCACCAAGGAGAAAAATTTATGTAAAAAGTATCGTATGGTGTTCTTGTATTTGAGGGGATTGCTTTCCGCTGGTGTCTTGATAGGATTCCTGCTTTTCGCTGTTTTTATGCTGCCGCCGCTGGTCAGGTTCAACAAGCTGGACTTTCACATTTCCCAATCCGGCGAGTGGTGTTTTGTTGGATGCAACATGCTTTATTTGCTGACATTCATCGTGGATTTCTGGCGATTGCAGCCAAAATTAGCCTTCGAAAGATCATAAAGATCATGAGTAGATACACGTTTTTTTTATAAGAAAGTTTTTTTGGCACAGTACTAAAACTTTCATAACTTTCTCACGATTCCAGTATCAAAACTTTTTTAAGACTTTCTTAACAAAAATTTTAGTTCCAATGTTTTGCGCATGCTCATCAATGGAAAGTCAAAAGGCTCCATGTACACTTCAAATGATGGTAAATCGTATGAAATAGCAGAAGTTTAACTGCCAACATCACATTCATGGCACTTTGTACACAGATCAACTGAATTTTAAATACGTAAACACTGAAAAACTTTCTTAAGTCTCAAAAATCCAGTACTGGATTTTCTTAACTTTTGAGCAGCTGAGTACTACTTTCTTATAAACCACTTTCCTATTAAAAAAAACGTGTAATCCCCTTACAGATCAGATTCATGACTAGAAAATCATGTTACGGATCAAGTTCATGTTAAGGAAATCCCTCTTACGGATCACGAACTGCTAAGAAAATTTGCTACTTCCATGCGATTCTGATGTTAGATTCCAAAGACGGTTTAGAACTTTTTAAGCGCTATTTGATGGTGGAAAATGTTTAAGATTTAGCTGGTGCCAGTTATCGCTTAAAATTTATAAAATTTATTTATTTAGACTCTAACACTATTTATTGTTTATTCTTGTTATTATAAAATTGTTTTCATTTGTTATGATAAATATTTAATTAAACTAGTTCAAGCCAAGTATTTTCTCTACTACAAAAGTTTTAGAAAAGGTAAAAGCAATTAACAGGAGATACTTTGTATAACCCCCTTTTATTGGGATGCTTGGTATAACCCCTTATTGTATATTTGCATATTTTGCAATTGCACTTACCTCCGCTCCATTAGTTGATCTTTCTTTTAAATACGCGTTTTTTATAAGAAAACCGTCATTTTGCCTGAGCCTCAATTTTCTTAACTTTTCCCGAAATTGAGCCTGAGATGTTCTTAAATATTTCTCAACAAATGCTTAGAAAAGTTTAAGAAAATCTCAGGCTCAATTTCGTAAACTGGTTTCAACGAGGCTCAATTTCGTAAAATGAAGTAAACTGGTTAGAATGGTTACACTTTCGTTATTAATATTGTATACTCGAATTTGAATTCAACCTTTAACATTTTGAATGCCATAAAGACGAAATATCGATTTCTGGCCAATAAAACACTAAATATTGGAAATTGAGCCTCGTGATTTTCTTAAGATTTTCTTAAGATGTTGAACATTTGAGCCTAATTTTCTTACAAACTTTAATTTACCTTGTTGTGACACATAGCCTACTTTCATAGAAGTAAAATGTATAGGACTATTTATGTTCATGTTCACCAAAGTTTTATAAAGATATAGATGGGGGTGAGTTCTAGGGGGCTCGGGGGGCGGAGCCTCCTTGTTAAAATTACTGTTCATTTTGGGGGACTTACCTCCCCCCAACATTCTTGTGTTGGCTTTTTTCAAAGTGTGCTAACCTTGCTTCCAAAGTGTTTTGTATTGCTATAATCAATTTTACACCGCTACATGGTTATTGAGACATGTGTTATTGTTGACTATAATTAAGTTACATTGTCATATCTGTATCTTTAAAAATATGGGCGTGGTTACACCTATACCACACCCAAATGACGTCGTGGTAGCAACTAGAGCCACCCTTGTTAAAGTTTTCAGAAATCACCACTGGATATAGATATTTTGTCTTAGATAGTTTTATACGGTTGATACCAACTTTTATTGTCCTGTTTTGTTCTTGGTTTTTCTTTTGGTGAAGTAGAATACTATCAACAATTAGAATTTCTCCTTTGATTTCGAGGCGAAGCTATGTCTTTTGTCTCTAAAGAATTTAAGAGAAATCTTAAGATCAAAAAATTTTAAGAATATTCATGCGCAGAGAAAAAATAATGTATTCTTATATGAGCGTGTAGCCATTTTCATGTTCATAGTAAAGTAATTAATTATTTATAAGGTAAAGTTATTTGAAATTAGTTTTAAATACCACAATGCATCAATTCTAAGAATTCTTGTTACATATCTGTAGTTATGCTTCGTTTTTCAACTCTTACCGTCATGTTGCCCTTTGCCATACAGCAGCTGGTGTGTACTTATCTTACGTTTGTGCATGCAACAATTAATTGTGGTTCTTCGAATACTTAAAAGACAGTAATACTCAGATACTTAGATATTTAGAAGCTAGGATGGATGATTAAAAATTGTTTCAGTTATATTAGGGCTTTATATGCAATTAAATTAGAAGAGGGAGGGGTCAAGTAAGCAGCAGGGGCATCAGCTGTTAGAAATTCGAAGAAGAGAGGAATGAGATTAATAAAGAAAATGCTCCCTTTCCATATAGAAAACGGCAGATTAAGTAATTTATGCGCATGTAGGAACCGTCAATACGGTAGGGTCAAAAAATTATTAAAATTGCATGAAAAATATAGACCTTTTTTACTCGTTGTTTCAAGATTACCCAGAAAAAAGAAGGAATGCAGCCACTCCACCCATATT
The DNA here is from genome assembly GCA_018155075.1 of Cassiopea andromeda. Lineage (NCBI taxonomy): Eukaryota > Metazoa > Cnidaria > Scyphozoa > Rhizostomeae > Cassiopeidae > Cassiopea > Cassiopea andromeda. The sequence continues at coordinate 2,303,153 of WIPJ01000447.1, forward strand.
TAGGTTTGTTACAGGGCCAGTTGTAAACCAGGCTACTGATTTGTTAGTTTATATAAATAAGTTTTAAATAAATAAATAAAGTAAATTAACTAATTAGATAAGGTTCTGGGTTTTTCCCACGGTTCTATCAATAAGGGACCTAAAGAGGGAGACTTCTGTGATAATTGATAGTGATTGAATTGGACTCAGTTGGTGCCTATTATGTTCCTGTCATCTAAAATCGTCGTTAGTTTTTTATTTTTTGTACAAAAGTTGCATAAGTGTAATATCTGATACACATAGGGACGCTGGATCAGTGCTGGAGTAAGAAGGCAGAGTAACATAAAAAAACGCTTGCGATGTTTATGATATAAAGACTTCAAATTTGAGTGTACATCTAAAAAGCAGACTGAATATCAGAACATCTCAAACTTAAAGTAAAAGTTCAAGAACTGCTATGCTGTAAAATTTCCAAAGTATTTCGTCCAAATATGTAATTAAATAGCTACAAAAAGGCACCTCTGCCATTGCTGTTCCTGCTCTGCCATCTCTACCCCTGTTCTTCCCCTTCTGTTCCTACTCTGCCCTTTTTGCCCCTGCTCTTCAAGGGAATATGGGCCGCTTCCTCTCTAGCACCTCCTACTTCGGTATCCCGAGGCAAGCATATAATGTGCAATCTATTTGTTTGCAAGGTACCCTAGCTGGCATAAGGAATTAACTGCTGCTAGAGAAAGTAAAAGGGAATATTTTCTGTTTAATGTATCAGTCGTACTTTTTCAGAGAGGCTCCCCCGTCCAGTAAAATTTCAGTAGGCTACAGACATTTTCCTCCACTTCTGTACTTTCCCAAATGTTGACTCAGACTTTATTGCGCCATGGTTGGTAATTGCACGAAGTTACGGCTAGTGCAAAACCGATCAGTAGGTCATGTGTCTTGGTTCTTTAAAGGGCTCAAAAATAAGCTTTCCTCTTCTTCATTAATTTCAATTGAGCCTAACCAGGCGGCAGTTAAATGATCAGGGTTTGCCAGTTCTTCATATCTCTACGTCACTTTCCTATTTCCATGACTGTCTCGCAGGGTTTTTTAACGTGCAATTCCACATATAAAGTGCAGTTCTAGTAAAATTCGTCTAGTGTAAACGAAAACCATGTGCGATTCACAAGCTTATTAGGTAGTGACTCAAGGGTGTGAGGGAGTACGCCGAAGTAAAACTGGTAGCTTTAGGTATAAACAGATATAAGAAACGCAACGATAAGTGGAATTGTCAGAGTTAGTATCATTTATCTACCCCATCTCGCCAAAAGCAGGCAGTTCAGTCCCATTTGCAGCCAGAAGAACACAGTACCGCTGGATTTTATGTGCAGTTCTAAACTTTTCTTTAAAAATCCTGCTGTGTCGGGCACAAAAATATTATAGTATATGGATGATTATGTCGATAATGTGATGCAGATATCATTGTCTTATATTTCTTTCCTCACGTTTTGCTTGTCCTTTTGTCGTATTTCAAAATTTAAGGCTCGTATGCCCTTACTTGTCACAAGAATGTCGTCATACGTGAAAGAGTTTAGAGCCTCTTTGCATGAGAATTTGTATGAAACGCGTTGAAAGTTCTAGTTGTAACGATTTGGTTCTTTGTGGTGGCGGATGATCTATCAAAGCCTCAAGTCTGGGCCTAAACAAGAAATGTAAAGGGACCATTATAGGATAGATTAGTTCAGCTATAAATTTTTTTCACTAATTCACGCATTTATTTATAGTGATACCAGAATTTGTCGTTGCTGAAAATCGGAGAGCTAGCAAGGAGTCGTAATATAGCTAGTTAAAAACTAAGGAGGTAGCATAGTGGTTATAGCGCATGCCTCCCATGCAGAAGGTCTACGGTTCGAGCCCGACTCGATGGCCCGACTGAAATCTCGCTCACTGTTCACCCAGCAGCAAATGGGTACCCAGTGGGAACACTGGGGAGATAAAGGCGGCGAGGAAAGGAACTGGCCACCCTACCCCAAATGCCGATGGTTCAGGATAAGTATCCTCTCTAACAGACACTCCCCTACTTACGAAAGTATACGGGACTACCTTTACTTTTAAAAACTAAGGACAAGTGAAGGCACCATTATTAATCACCAATTTAATCATGAAAAGGCTAGTTTTTCTATAAGATTTTGTTTCACAAATGCACCCATTTATTTGTATTGATACTAGAATTTGTCGTTACTGAAAGTCTGAGTGTTAACAGGGAATCGTAATGTAGTAAAAAGAGCTAGGGACAGGTAGAACCACAAAACACTTAGTCACTTGAATGTCTTTGAAAGATAAATGAAAAACCATGCATTATCTGGACATTTCTTTAGTCGCTCATGGTCTGTCAATTATCTTTGAAAGATATTAAATTGACTCTGTTTTAGGTAATTTTACTTGTTTTGTGATTTTTGATTTAGTTCTTTCTGACTGAATATCTGATACGCTCATGTCTTGGAGGTGAACGAAGGTTAAGCAATTTGATGCCTAGTAACACTGCATGCTTACTTTGAAAAATCACAATTTGTGTTTAGATTTCATTTGAGTTAGTGTAACACCCTTAAAGTTATGGGATTAGCTCACGGTTGCTTTGAGGGATTCCGAAACCTTCTTTATCTGCTTATATATACTTTTATGTTTCTCACGTTAATTGAGCATCTATTTTATAACAGCACGAAAAAGCAGCAGCATATTTAGACATACTTAAAAGCTTTCTAATGCCTTAACTGCAAAAATGTTTTAATTACAAAAATTTTTAATGCAAAAATGCCATAAAATCTTTTAAGTATTTCAAAAAATGTTGTTGCTTTTTCGTGCTGTGGTAAAATTCTGTAGTATTAACAGACTATGAACATTTATCATTAATGGCCGCTATTTTGAAGGTATTCATAGAGTAATTTCGAAGTGCCTTTTGCAAGTGTTTTGTAGCGTATGATAAGAGTTTTAGAGATTATAGATTACTTCTTAGAACAAAAATGCCTTAAACGATGATTCAAAATCTGGAGTCCACCACGATTGCTGCTATGTGTTGGTATTTCATTGAGCATCTACCATTTATGTTGTTGCTGTTGTGATGTTTTGCCTCATTCAGTGCTATTACTCTGCGTCTTTTTCCGTTGTAGTGTATTTGTTTCGTGGTTCCAAAAGCTGATGACAAACCACGTGCACGAAGACGAAAGAAGACATGAGAAAAAGAGTTATTTGAATTAATCACTATTGTGATGAAAATTTGGATTTCTATTTATTTTTAATCAACATTTGTATATAATATGTATATTCATTGCGAATATAAGAGCATGAGTATGTATGTATTTATCGCATGTGGCAATTTGTGAATATCACATTACTAGCCACACTTCTAAGCATATGTTCAGGCATTAACTATCATCAAATTTGACTTTGATTTGATACGGCTGAATGAGAGTGAATGAAGTTTACTTGATAGGCGCAATGTAATGAGATAACCGACGTACTTGGATTAGGAAGCTCTCAAGAACCCCTAGGCCAGGGGTGTCCAAACTTTTTGCGACGGGGGCCAGATTTTCTATTGTAAAAGTGGTGGGGGCCAACCTTTTTTACATATAGCAACGATAATTTAAGAAAATTTTTGAAAGGCATTTTGTGTTTCACATTTGCGTTTTTTGTTTCAATTTCAACATCTTAGGAGTGTTTTTGGTACATTTGAAACAAGCATATCACATACACTTGAATATTCACTTAACCTTTTTTCTTAAACTGAAGTAATTGTGCTCTTACGTGAGAATTCTGGTGGAAAACCACTGACCATGAATCCTAGCGGGTTGGGGGTTGTGTTGTGTAAAGTGCTGTTGGTCTCTAGTGGGTAAATGAAGAATGTTAATACTGCTAGCCAAATAACAGTATACGAGCGTTGTATATTTCATGACTAGGCTGCGGGCCGGATAAAGTTTGACCGAGGGCCGGATTTGGCCCGCGGGCCGGACTTTGGACATGCCTGCCCTAGGCTTTTGAAATGCTGAAGGGGCCCCTGAGAGTTTTGAAAGAGACAGTATTTTGGTATTATTTGGAGTGAAAATTAATATGAGGCGCCAACGCTGCTGAATTCCTAAGGGTCCCGGATGTTTCTGTTACCTTACTGGCACACACGTAGAAGGAATTCTGATGATTGGGATGTTTTTCCGTATGAAGATATTCCATGATTAAATAAATGCAAGATTGATATACTTAACACACAAAAGCAAAATTTTTTGAAGCCGAAGACTTAAATATGCTCAGGCCTAGAATCAAGCGCTTTACTGTTAAGAAATGAAGAGACTTTGTTCATGGTTATTTCATTTATTAGAATGTTTGTGGCTCTTTAGAAACTAAATAAAGCATTTTTTGTACCATTTGTATTTCCTTTCATTTTTCTTCTCAACCTCTATCCTAGCGTACGCTGTGTTGTTTAGTATCATGGACATACGATCTGAGGACACAGGGGGCACGTGCCCCCGCTTTCACAAATTTTAGCATGAAGTGCCTCTCTGCAGCTTACATAGGTGCCCTTTCTTGTTCTATGTGGGTGCTCACTTAATGCATGTGCCCCCCCCATTTTCATTTGGGACTTGTTTTATTAATAATGTGGTAAATATGATTTACAATCAAAGAGCTAGTTAATTTTGCCAAGGTGTACCTATTTATTCATTTAAACAATTACTTCACAACCTCCCCACTTAGACTAACCCACCATCTATTTGGGATGTGAGAATAGAGTAATAGGGTGCCAGTGGGTGAGTCAGCTGGAGGGATGTTTAGCAGGGTAAACTGAGGAAGGCTGGTAAATGAGTAAAACTTTGTTCTTGCTGCTTTTGTTGTTGTCTTTGCTGATTTATTAGGGAGGTTTAGATTCATTACGAGTATGAGTACGAGTTTTCAACTGCGCAACCGATCTACGCATATTGAGAGGGAATCCTATTATTACAGGGAACTAATATTGTATAGTAAATCATCGAATAAGCTCCCAGGGGCTTGTTTGCAAAAATGAATTGTTGGGTGGTGGTTTATTCGAGGGGAGGGCTTAATCAAGGGGCTTATTTCAGAGTTTGGCATTTTCTGATTGACAGAAAAAACGACATAATTTTCTCAATCAAGCAAACTAAAAAATCACAAAAAGGCTATTTCGCAAACGAAATTTAGTAGTCAATAATGTTGTTTCATTATCATCACGAAACTCACGTTTCTTTCTGCTTTTTTGTCTCCAGTGAAGGGAAGTAATACTTTATAGCTATTATTCTGCAATTATACTTCCCTCGAATAAGGCGCCATGGGGACTCATTCAAGGGGGCGCTTAGTTCGCAAAAATGAGTTCCATCCAAAAATTCATTTGTCAAAAATGAAGTTTTGGATGGGGGCTTCTTGGAGGGATGGGGCTTATGTCAAACTTCGGTATTTTCTTCAAAGTTTGGCATAAATAAACGACATAATTCTCCCCATCAACTAAATTAAAATACCACAGATAGGCTATTTTGCAAACGAATTTAGAAGTCAATAACGATTTCTTCAACATTATCACGAAAGTCTCGCTTCTTTTGCTTTTTAGTCTCCAGTCAAAGGAAATAATACTGAATAGCTATTGTCTTGTGGAGCTTTCTTAAAATGAGATATTATTCTGCAATAATGTTACTTGCCGTTGTGGACACGTGAAACAAATAACTTGAAACAGCTGACAAACGTACCTGTTCTAATCCAATTTTGAAACTACATGGTTCGTATGAGTTTTTCAATTAGGGCAGCAGGTGTATTGGTTATCTGCTTTGGCTTTCTGTGTCACACCTTCACTTGTTTCCAATACCATCTCATGTGAAATAGCTTGCAACTAATCATATTTGATCTGTACTTTCCACTGCCAACAAGAAGAGACTGGTTTGTCGCCTCTTTCCCATAACCCAACAACAATCGCTTCCGCATTTGCACACTCCACGATGGCGGCAACGGACGTGGATCCCCTGCCACAGCTTCTGAATGAAATTGCCAATCGTTTTAGCAAACAACAAGAAACTGAAGTTGTAGAGATGTTTTCTACCACTTTAGATGAGAGGTACAGAAGTGCAACCACTCTCGGAGATGTTTTTGATCTACTCCATCGAGACAACCGAATTAATCTTGGTGACACTTTCCTACTTGAGAAGTGCATAAGACCAATAGATGCGGAAAAATTGATAGAGGAATGTAAAGAGAAGCACAAAAAGGAAATTTCCAGGCTCAAGAAGCAAGAGACGTTATTGGTTCGTAGACAAGAGGTTTATGAAAAAGTGGACAGTTTTATGAGGAACAATCACGGATTATTGTTGTATGGAGAAGCAGGTGTTGGGAAGACATTCCTAGCAAAAGATTACCTGAACTTAAATCAAAAAGACAACTTCAAAGAAGTAGATCTCCGAGGTGTAAAAGATAGTAATATTCTAATTGTGAAAATACTCCAGAAATTCGGATTCATTAAAAGTGTAGAAGATGTAGATTTGAAAGTTCTAAGGACTTGGTTAAAGAAGTCTGGTATTAAGAAGAGAGTTATACTGTTCCTAGATAATACTGATGATTTTGTAAATCAAGAGAATAAGATAGATGATGCAAAGACTACTTATGATAAGAATATAGCATTTTCAGATGTTGTTGAGACAGTTGTTAAAGCAGGAGGTGGTCTTATAAAATTGTTAATTACTTCAAGAAATCCAAGTGAAAAAAGTAAGTTCAATCATATCCTTAGGAGCCACAAGGTTGACCAACTTCAAAAGTCCTTTGCATTAGAATTGATTAGCAGATTTAACATGCCTTGTCAACCTTCAAAAGAAATGTTGAATGAAGCAGTAGAGATATGCAAATTCCTTCCATTAAATTTGAATTTGGTTGGAGGCATGCTTCAAAATGCTGGAATTTTACTTGAGGATGTAAATCAAATCATTCAGACGTATGCTGAAAAGAAACTTAAAAAGATTTCAGATAAAAAGCTGGCTAAGAAAAAGGAGATTGAAATTTCAACACTAAGTATATTGAAGGTTAAGTTTGATAAACTTGGGGATACAGTTCAACAAGGAGCTGTTGCTTTATCACTTTTTTGCCGGCCATTCAAAATAAATGATGTAGAATTTATGTTTGAAGACATGATGAAGACTGAAAGACTAGAGCTAATTTTACACTCACTGAAGCATTTGAAAGTTATTCAGATGCAAGATGATATGGTATATGATTTTCACCCAATGGTGAGGTCATTTCTTGAAAGCAAGAGCAAAAAAGATCACATAAATCCATTCTATCAGCAAGCAAAAATGAAGTTTATTTTTAAGTTCAGAAAAGATTTCAAGATGATTGCAGAATTGCTCCAGAATAGTTATGACCATGCAAGAGAGGTTTTTCAACATGATTTTGGTAACTTCCAATTGACACTAAATATACATAGTGCTGATGGAATACCATTTTTTGAAGATTATTATGATTTGCAGCATGCATTTGGCTTGTTGAAAGCAATGTTTAAAAGTGAATGGAGGGTTTACTTCTTTCAGAAAGTTGCAGATAGCTATATTAAATCAGGTATGAAATTTATAATTATGTTATGTGTGTGCCTTGTCAATATCTGTGCATCACATACACACAATGAAATATAAGTATTTTGACGGACCCCTCATCCATGAATGTGGGTTTCCTTGGTTAGTGCAAGGGATGTTATGATTTTATACTTCTGAGTAGACTCTGCTATATTTCATGCCATGTGGTAAGCTCAAACTATTAACTGCTTTTTGTCATAGAGAGATAGTTCTTTAATAGTCAAAGATTGAAATTTCTACAATAACAAGGAAATTTTTAGAAAGGACAATAACAAATGTGAAAATTTCATGTGATCTCATTATCCAAGTACCTGTATGGTATGGAGTCCAAAAGCCTTCATAATCCCCTTTCTGATGATGCTATATGTGTGATATTAAACATCATTCTAAATCCCAATTTTTTGCCTGGAATGGTCAGGAATTAGTTTTTAATTATAAGAATCAGGAAAGAGTCAGGAAATTCTTATATTTAATTGTGTTTTTGGAAATTCTCCAATGCTGCCTTGTGCCCAAAGATCCCTCAGTCATGCTAAAGAAACTCTCTTTTTGTCTGAAGTTCATGTTAGTCTAAGTACTCATCCTAAATCATAAGTAAATTCACTACTGAGAATTGGTGCATAAATACTGAAAATGTGTTGAGTGACACATTTGAAATTCAGTTATTTGCAGCCTTCGTTTGAGTGGATTGTCAGTACAGAATTTAATAAATTCATCTTTGAACTTGGTTTCCAGAAGCTTTATGCAGTGCTGTAGATGGTCAGTGAAATTCTTCTGATTGTACCCAGAAGTTTCCCTAGACATTTGCCATTGTTGGAGAGGGGCATTTTGCAGATATTTTGCAAACTATGACTAGAAAGTCATGGAAAAACAATTAACAATAAATTGAATGCAAAATGTACTTCAGCATGGCCACATATTGATATCCTTGTTTACTTACAACTACATTCTACCTAAAAGTCAAGGGAAAGTTAGGGAATCTGTTCTGGAGAATCTTGTATGAGCAGGCCTTGAAATGAGCAAACTTTAGGTACTTGATTACTTGAGCTCCTAAATTTATCAAGGTGCTTGATCAAGCTGCTACACTGCTTTTTCAATGGAGTGCTGGCTGGAGTATGAGCATGTGCCCCCCTTGAGAACACTGTTTAAGAGCCCATAAAGCAACATTTTAACATATTCTTTGATATCAAAAAAGACTCCATTGACAAACTGCTTATATATTTTTAATGAAAGTACATATGTGAAGCAGTGCATTTTTTAGTACAACAACACGAAATACATTCTACAAATTTTTCCCATAAAATGACTCCATACATATGAACTTCCAATTTCAAAGGAAAAGAGAAAGAATATTTAATAATTGTTTTATAGATATTCAACGTAGGTTGAAGTAAAATCTTTCTCTGAATTGCATATCTTTAATATAAATGATTGATAGAATCCAGGAGATTGAGTAATCAAGCCATTAAGAACTGTGAGGAGAATGTGGAGGCGCTCATGCTCGATTGAGTGCCTTTCATTTCCAGGCCTGCTGTGCGAACCTCATAGTGCCAGTCCCGCTTTGTAATAGCATCTACCATTATGTTTAAAACATGAATGTAGATTATTCCCTACTACCCCTAAGCCTTCCCTTCCTCTTTTCATGTACTATCAATAGGCACATTATTATCTTTTTGAACAGGTGAAGATCTGATGGTGTCTCTATATCAATGTGCAACAGCACAGAGCTGCGCAAAAACTGATCCTCATAGGGCTCTTGGTGTATTATCTCAGGCGAAGCAACATATCAAACTCGCTAGGAAGACTGAAAGTAAAGATGTAGACCAACGCCAGTTGATTGCTGTGGAGTCATTGTACTCAGAGGCAACTGGAAATGCATGGCATTCTATCAGCAAAAACTCACGGAAGGTTTCAGATGTGGTGGAGGCGTTAGATGGATTCAAGGAAGCGTACATATTGAGGACAAAAATGTATGAAAAGAATTCAAAAAAGGCAGATATAGCACGGGCCCTAGCTGGTCTAGGAGCATGTCAAGCACTGCATGCTACCATCTTGAAAGACATCGAAGAGAAACAATCAAAGAAGCTTATAAAGGAAAAACTCAAGATTGCACTTGATTGTTTTGGGAAATCTTTGAAGATGTATGAAAAGTGTTGTCGCTACAGTTCAGAGATCCCAATTATCCTACAGAACATTGGCCACGCACACCTGGCATTGGAAAACTACAAAAGTGCATACAAATATTGTATTGAAGCTCTGCAAAAGGAAAAAGATTTGAAAATTGATGGCTCCCACTCTACTGCAATCATTATGTTTAATATTGCTGTTAGTTGTAGAGAGTTGAACAAGGATGCTGAAGCCCTTAGATTCTCAAAAGATGGATATTTAATTCTAAAGGAACTGTTGAAAAATCACCCAGATACAGTTACATCGCTCTATCAAGTGGCAGTGATTCATCATGAGCAAGGTATGCATATTGATGCTATAGAATATTACAAGAAAGCATTTTGGATGGAAGAAGAGCTGCCAGATAATTTCCATTCACTTGAACGCATGAATATTAGAAGAAATATGATAGTGGCTTTTGAGCGTGCTATCAAGAGAGGATTTACATACCTCACTGATGATATGAAAGAATGGAAAGCTACGTTTTCAGAACTGGTAAGAAAGGAATTAATATTTTTATGTTCATAAACTGTCTTTTGGTCCCCTTGGCACCTTAGAACAACCAATTTCTAATATTGTCTTGAAGTGTTTTTAGGACTTGCAAAAATTGTTTTTTTATAGCAGTATTTACAGCATTCTGTCTCCTTCTTATGAAATGCTGTAAAATCATGTATCTCTCGGTGAACACCATCCCGTGTTCGCTCAAGGAGCTCCACTGATCCCATACATTTTCCAAGTACCATAGGGTGCTTGATGTATGCATTTAGAAAGCCTGCTATTATCGTTGCAGCATACACGCAGGCCTTACCTTGCATTTTTGGGTGGTCTTCGAAGTTGTTGAATATTAAAATATGCTTGTGAACATTCTTGTATGACCCTCTTGCGCACCCAGAGTATCATACTGAAATGCAATTGCAAAATCTGCTTATTCCAGTCTATACTTAGTAATTTGATCTTGCCAGAATTTTATGCAATATTTTTGCTATAATCACGTGGCTGTTTTCTCTACTTAATTGAATGCAGGTCACAAGGTACCTCTTAAAATTTTCACTACTTGGCGATTGGCCCAGTAGACCCTCTCAATAACCCAGGAAATGAAAGCAAAATTTAGATTTTTGGTCCAGTAGTTTGAAGTTTTGTAATTGGTTTGATGATAGAGATGAAAATGGCTTTATTGATAATCATACCTGGTGCTTAGATAATCAAGGGGTATACAGACAGAGCTCTACTGCAGTTGAGGCAAAGCCCTCGTATGGCTGTAGCCTAACAGTCACATTTCCTTAAAAGGCCCGCTGGCAGATTAGCTCTTCTCCATTTGTAGTTGTGTGAAGTCCTTAACCTTGGATGATTACTAGTTAAGAACAGGGACATGCATCAAGTTCCAGAATGTGAAAATACCTTAGCTTATCAAAGCTGCAAGAATGGTTATTACAATACATACTGTGATTGATGTCGTTAAATGTTTGTAACATTTTGATGTGCTTTGCGCCTTTATGAAGGAGAAAAAAGAGGAGGAAAAGAAAAAGATGCAAGTAACATATCAACAACCACAAGAAGCTGCAGAATCTCAAAAGCCTGGGCCGAGCAAAGGTAACTTAGTATGAGCTGCACATTCTAGTTTATATTGTAATTACCTGTTTTTGTTTTTCAATATTGAAACAATTTTTGAAGCCAGGGATAGTGCAGCCATCACAGAATGGGGGGCATTTAGAGTGCCACGCCCTAAATTATGATGCAATCTGGTTGCCACACCCATTTCAAAACCTTGCTAGAGGTACCTCACCCCAACCCTATCATTTTTTATTGAATTTGGACGAATTAGAAAATTGATCTTGGCGAGAAGTTGGGGGGGGGGCAAGTCCCCCAGTTCCTTTTTGGTGCCGCCACTGAGTGGTCTGTTACAGCTGATGTGGAATTAGTTTTAAACATAAAAATATCTTACCAAAAAGTGGTTTCCCCCATAAAATGTTTAAATGACGTTACTTGGTTGTTTCATTTAGATAGAATGCATTATTGATTTTGGAAGGATAACTTGGCTTATTTCGACACTCGGCTTCAATGCAAACTGGATTTATGTCTTCAAGAGGAACGCACCTTGTAACTACAACCAAATTAAACATATAAAAAGTGCAAAAAACTACTTCCATAGTAAAATTCGTTTCTCTTTGTAGCACAGAAAGTATATACACATCGTTTGCAATCAGTAGATGAAGAAATCAGAGTACAACTTCATGCAAAGGGAGATTTATGATTTTTACCGAGAATTTTACCGAGATTTTTACCGAGAGTTTTAACGAGAGGGAACAAGTCCCCCAATTCCCCCTGTGGCGCCGCCACTGGTTGAGGCAGATTGATTTTGTTGTTTTGCTTTGGAAACATCATTTGATTTTCAGTCCTTGCTTAGCATTTTCGTGAGACTTTTAGAGACATTTTCCGGAATAAGAACACTCTTTCTTAGTGATCACAATCTTCCCGTCATCAGTTTGGAATGAGGATGTTTGCAACAATATCAAGTTGCCATGGTATTATCGATTTTCTTGCGTTCGTTATTAGTTGCTGTATCGCCAGATATCGTCAATTGTCGTCTTGTAAGATCTCAAAGGAAGTAATTGTACGTTTTTCATGAGAAAGACATCAACAGAGTAGTTGATTCAGTCAGTATTAAATTTGCTGCTTCCCATCTTCCACTTTGGTAGACGGTTGGTTTTGCTTTTAGTGCACAATGCTGTCTGCGCAAGGCAGATGCATAGGCCACCGAAGAAATGACGTTCATACAGTGTTACGCGGTTTTTGTTATGATAAAGTGGTTTATATGAAGTAGTACTCAGCTGCTCAAAAAGTTAGGAAAGTTCAGTACTGGATTTGTGAAATTTAAGAAAGTTTTTTAGTGTCTGTGTATTTAAAATTCAATTTATCTGTATACAATATGTCATTTACGTGATAAATACCCTTTGATAGTTTAATTGCTGTTATTTACAAAGATTTATCATCATTTCATGTGTACATGGAGCTTGCTCACTTAGCATTAATGTGCATGCACAAAACAATGAAACTCAGGCATTTTTGTTAAGAAAATCTTAAGAAAGTTTTAGTACTAGAATCGTAAAAATACTTGTATATAATAATCTTGGAATTTTTTAGTTCACCCCCACTTTTGCCTGAAGATAGGTGGCGATGTCTCCCGTGAGGCAAGTGTCCTTGCTTGTGCATCATTTTGAGAGACGGGGTAAATCAATATATATTTTGATTAGATTTAGGGCTCATTCACATTCTACGTACACAACAGTTCTAGAAAGCCTGGACTCCCTCCCCCTTTTCCACAGGCATACCTTTCATTATATAGAAATGCGTTTCTTGCCAACCCCCAGTCTTGTGTGTGTACATAATATGTGAAGGACCATTTATACCACTTCAAGAACGACATCCTTCGGGTTATAGAATATGCTTAGAATACTGAATTAGTAAATAATTGCCTTAAGTACCATCAAGAAGCAGCTTATGTAAATCATCTTTTAATGTTAAAAAAGATAACCATTTACTTGGAAGCTTAGTCATGTTATGGAAAAAAACGCGACCTTTCCTTCCTTCTTCATCGTGTAAAATTGGTGTATGGGACAAAAAGCTACTCACTGAGAAGAAAAGGTTTTGCCGAAGCGTTATCTCGACATGACGGCTTGATCATTTCATATGATGGTATAATTATCTCCAATAGAGTCCCATATTTAAGTTTGAGTTGTAATTATTGATTTAGGTGCTACTTGAAGGTCTTGAAACTGGCATCTTTATTAGTTGTACAATTGGTAATAGATGGAATTTTTCAACAGCTGAAGTAAGCGAAGTTACTGATGTTACCCAGCAACGATCCTTGGATGAAATATCATTGTCTTTACAATCGTCTTATGAAGACGAAGGGGTCGAAGAGGAAAAGAATTTAGGAGAGTTCATTGACCCAGGGTATGTATGTAGAATTCCTAGTAATAAATATGAACGTACACATACATGCAAACACGTAATCATATACACATAACAAACATACACTAAATATACATCCAATATACACACCTAAAAACAAGACTAATAAAGTTATATATTTACAAGTTTTTGACCCTGTTAAATATACTAACAAATATACACCAATATACATACCAGACATAATAAAAATAAAAAACACGCACTATAAACAAACCCAAGTATAACACACACACACACA
>WIPJ01000447.1:2327751-2340093 GCA_018155075.1 Cassiopea andromeda
CCCCCAATGAGACGTTACTGCCCATGCTTTCACTCGACTCGCTCGACAAGGCGACCAAATGATTGGAAATTCTTTCGTTAAATTTGTTTGACAAAGATCAAACTTCACTCAGCATCATTCGTCTCCACTCGACTCGCTTGACAAGGTGTCCAAACGATTCGACTTTCCACTCGTTTTTTTGATGAATTAAAAGTCGAATGAGAAATCGAATCGTTTGAACAAGGCCTAAGGTTTTAATTTTAATTATAAAAGCACTCTTTTTGGTGGATTAGCATTTTTATACATTTTATACGTTTTTATGCGTTTTATGCGTTTTACGCGTGCAGTGGACTACTTGAATGTTCTTTCTTTTACGGCCTATCCAGAATTAATGTTATAGATTTTCTGCATGTCATCATATTGACTCTGCAGTGATTTGTATAAATACTTCGTGTAGGGTAACATGAATTAAGAATAAGGCTGAGTTCATCTCCGAAAACACGTGTCTGTTTGTGCTACGTTCTAATAAAATATATACAAGAATCTTCAGACCCATTAATATTAAGATTCAGTTTGTATAAAAAGCCTATTTGTACACATCGCAATTTCTACCTCATAACTTTGATCATACCTTAAGGACAATGCAGTGAAAATAAATGCATTCTTGTTGATAGTTTTAGCATGATTTAGAACTTAACATGAGGTGCTACTAACAGAGATTTTAATACAGCACGAAAAAGCGGCAACATTCTTTTCACATACTAAAAGCTTTTTTCGTTCGACACTCATCAGAAGAGCTCATCAGAAGAAAAAAGCTTTTAGTATGTGAAAGAATGTTGCCGCTTTCTCGTGCTTTGGTAAAGTTCTGTAGAACCAACAGACTATTTAAGAGATTTTAATCTTCGTTTACTGTCTTCCATAGTTTTGGAATTTCTGGAAAGGCCTTGCAAGGATGAGATTAACACCTGTAGCGACATCGGCAGTTTTTTGGAGTTGATTTACACTCAAGAACGCGTTTTCAAACATTCGAAAGTTCAAAAGTACTTTTTTAAAGAGCTAGGTTTAAAACCTGGTGACAGGGAAAATATTGAGAGTGGGGGAAAGAAGAGTTGTGAACTGCGGAAACGAATGTTGGCGGAATCCTTTTTTGTAGAAGATGCAAAAATAAGTTGTTTATTTGATGTAGTGAAGGCATTACTTAGGACCAAAACACGCATCGAACGTGAAAATGTTAAACAGGCCAGAAGGATCCAGAGACTTCTTGATGATCTTGGAAAGCACTTAGAAGGGATAGCGTTTAAAAATAAAGTTGATGAAAATAGTGATGATGGTTGGTAGATTTGACTTTTTGCACAGAATAAAGTTGTATATTTTGCGGCACGACTGCGGTATAAGTGGGTGGAGTTATTTATTTGATGTAGTGAAGGAATTACTGAGGATCAAAGCACGCTTCGAACTTGAACATGAGTTTGCAAAGGCCAGAACGATCCACGAACTTCTTGATGATCTTGGAAAGCACCTAGAAGATGTGTTGTTTAGAGATGATTGGTAGAATTGACTTTTTGCACAGAAAGAAGTTATGCATATCTTGCGGCATCACTGCGGCATAAATGGGTAAATTGGTTGCTTTTATTGGGGTTAAGAAATATGGGTACTGAAGTATTGTTAGGGTAGTTTTTATTAACTTTGAACTAGTTCATACGGTGAGCCGTAGATGAGCCGAACTTATGCATTTAGCATTTTGAGTAGTTAAGTTCATCTTCAGTTCAGCGTGTGAAACCACAGAAAAGCATCGGCTCCAGCCACAGTTACCCTGTTCATTTGTTCGACACTGGCTCAACCCCTTCGGTCGCGCCATTGTTGAACCAATGCTACAATAGGTTCTGGTCATCTATGGCTCATCGTATGAGCTAGCTCTCATTAAGCTATTTCGACAATATGGTGTTGAATACTGGAGATTAGAAGCTTATAAGTATTTAGGAAACTTTCATTGTTCTTTGGATTGGTGCTGACTTTGGCCCCAGATTGTGAAACTTTCAACATAGAGTGTTATCGAATCCAATCTTTTGCATCCTAAATTAGATCTAATTTGAAATGATACCCAGTGACTCAATTCAATTTATTGAAATGACAATATGACCCTCTTTATATTGTATTGCAATTTTCGGTTGTATCGTAGGATTCTGAGGGCCTCGTATACGAAAAGGCGTATTCTACATTCCCACTCACCTTGCAAAGTCACAAAAAGCATTTATTGATTTCAACTCAAAGGAACAATAACTATTCACTAACAATTGTTTTATATAGAAATAAACAACAATCCCATGATGCCCATAGCTGAAAAGATTGAGAAACATGCAAGATCTAATGATTAGGATTTGTGTAATACTAAAGGACATCATGTGATATGATGTCATAAAGTATTTTATTCGGCTTATGAGCAATCGGCGTAGCATCATGGAATTTGAAGATTCAGGTACAACTACGACTGAACTCTAATGTGTGACTCTTTGCTGTTCACAAGATATTCAGAAGCAGATGCCAAAATTTAACGTCATGTTTCGTACTATGAATTGTAAATGCACTTCATGTAAATACAGTGTAAATTCACGTCACTTGGCCACTCACCCACTTGTGAGGTGAGTGCCCAAGTGGCCCAGCCAGTTCCATTAGCTTAACTGAAGTTAAGCATGGCTGTGTACGTTCATAAACTGGATGGGTGACCTTCCAGATGAACGACCGAAACAGCTCACTCCGCCGTCCTTCGGAAGGGACGTTAAACTAGGAGTCCCATGCTTGTATGCATCATGCATAGTAGGCCTAATTTAGCTGAAAAAGCTAGGCATAACATCCTACTCAAAATAAAGTAAACAACAACAACAACAACAACAATCTATAATTTTGATGGTTCTTCAATCAAAAATATTGTATGTTCAATTTGACTTGAATTGTCTTACTTCATATGAACTAAGAACAGCAGTTAAAACAGATTTTGCATTTGAGACCTAGTATGTAATTTACCACCCACCAGTGGTGTAGATTCAGGGGACTTAGGAACTTAGCTTTTGTGTATAATTTCGAATACTTTCCATTTCTACTTATTAAAATACATTTACACAAATGACAGTGTAGGATAACACAGCTGACTTCCATGAAGACATTCTTCCCAAACAGGCTTACCACCTTTAGCTAAGTCCCATCATTGTTGTCATTTTAGCCATACACCACTAATGTAAACTCGGTATCGTATTAAACACCGTATATGTCATGTTTGCTCATTTCACTATTCAAAATACGTCACATAATCCACGAAAAAATCATAGAATATAGAATTGAAAATAACGTTTCTTTGATTTTTAGGGGGTTTCAAAATGCGAACGAAAATGTATTTCATGGTTTTGGAAATTTGGTAATTTGGCTTTGGAAAATATCTGGAAAAGTTTTGAAAATATGTGAAGGGTTTATACGAATCCTGAATATATGTTTGTACGAATCCTGTGATGCGATACCTTTCATTTTCGAAACTGTGAAGTAACATAAGATGTTCTTAATCTGCTTTATTCCTAGTTCTTATTTTGCTCACTCAAAAAGTTCAAACTGATTAGCTATTTTAATTTAGTAAGCTAGGTGAAGAACGTACTATTTGCATGTGTACACCTCTGGGCCCTTATTATAATTTAGCTAGGTAAAGAACGTACCATTTGCATGTGTCAACCTTTGAGCCCTTATAAAATAGTATGGATGTAGTTATTAATTTCTCATGGCGTATTTAGTATCATGAACTGTATCAATTTATATCACAGAAAATTGTTATGTAAATAACTTTCTACATGTTTATAGTTTGTTTGTGTATTTAATTGCAGGATTTTGTATTTTTCAAGTTTTATCGTATTAGTTGTGCATTTTTAGAATACAGTAGTGTATTTAGTATTTTTCATAAAAGTCGAAGCGAAATACCTCGAATTTTGTTAGATTTGTAGTTGCTGATTGTGACACTGTGTGCTCAACGCAGTCAATGAGTCTTTTTAGTGAAATAAAGGCCAGTAAGATATTTACAATACGAGCAGCCGTGGCCTAGCGGTAATGCACTGGACTCATAGCAACGTGGCCATGGGTTCAAGGCCCATCGCAGGCTACTGGTGACGTCAGGAAGGGCATAGTGCCCTAAATTCAAGCCCCAAGAAACTAGGGGGTACGGAAGTAAAATCGAGAAAGAAGATATTTACAATAGGATATTGATAAAGATTTCTTGTAATTTACCTGTAAAGTTTAATATTAAATGTTTTAGCAACATGATGCTGTTTTTTCGATGCATTTTAGATTATGTTAAACGGAAAGACTCCTGGAACTAACGACTTTTTCAGAAGGATTCATGCCTCGTTTTGTTTCATGCCTCGTTTTGTTTCATGCCTTTTTGGTAATAAGGAAATTTTACCAAAATAAGGATATTTTAGAACTATACTTTCAGTTAGATTCCCTATCAAATAAGCTTGTAAACCATTTATTCGAAATTCAAAACTTTATACCTTCTTAAAAGGTGGAAGCCCATCTAAGGGGCCAAGAAAATTTCTGGGGACCTTGCCCCTTGTAGAATCGCCATTGTATGGCACACACATTTCATGAAAGCACCAATGCTACGAAACAATTACATCGAAATGCTAAAGGTAAACGGAACAACTAACTTGTGTCAGAGCCACTTTACACCTATTTTAGAGTGACTGGGGGATATATAAATATCCCCCTATCACTCTATAATAGGCGTAAAGTGGCCTATTACTTTACTCTAATATGGCACACAAAGAAGATGACTCGAGATGAGATACATTAAAACATAGCAGCAGATTGACAAGGTACAATTGCTAATTCAATGCCACCTATCAATGAACCATCGTTCTGCCTCCTTCCCATTACTCCACAACAATAGTTCCGCATTACATTACTCCATCATGGCGGCAACGGACGTGGATATCCTTCCACAATTTCTGAATGAATTCGCCAGGCGCTTCACCAAAGAACAAGAAACAGAAGTAGTAGAGATGTTTTCTACCACTTTAGGTGAGAGGTACAGAAGTAAAAGCACTCTTAGAGACGTTCTTAACCTACTTTGTAGAGACAATAGAATCAGTCTTAGTGACACTTCTCTACTTGAGAAATGCATAAGACATATCAAAGCAGCGGGGACAGAGAAAATGATAAAGGAATTTAAAACCAAGCATAGAAAAGAAATAGAAGAACTCAAGAGGCAAGAGATTTCGTTAGTTCGGAGGCAAGAGATATACGAAAGAGTGGATAGGATTATGAAGAATAGCCATGGTGTTTTGTTACATGGAGAAGCAGGTGTTGGGAAGACATTTCTAGCAAGGGATTACCTGAAATTAAATCAGAAAGACAGTTTCAAAGAAGTAGATCTCAGAGATGTAGAGGATAGTAATATTCTAATTGTAAAAATACTCCAAAAATTTGGATTTCTTAAAAGCATAGAAGAAGTAAATTTGAATGTGCTGAAGACTTGTTTAAAGAAGTCTGCAACTAAAAAGAGAGTTATATTGTTCCTAGACAATACTGATGACCTTGTGAATAAAGAGAATACGATAGATGATGTAAAAACTACTGATGATAAGGATGTAGCATTTTCTGATGTTGTTGAGACAGTCGTTAAAGCAGGAGGTGGTCTTATAAAACTGTTAATTACTTCAAGAAATCCAAGTGGAAAAGACAAGCTTAACCGTATCCTCATGAGCCACAGAATAGGACAGCTTGAAAAACACTTGGCATTGAAGCTCCTTCGACCATTAAATATGTCAATTAAGCCTAGTGATGAAATGCTTGATAAGGCCTTACAGATTTGTAAGTTCCTGCCATTAAATTTGGATTTGGTTGGAGGCATGCTTCAAGATGTTGGAACTGTAATTGAGGATATAGATCATATCGCTTGGAAATATGCTGAGAGTGAACGTAGAGAAATTGCAGATAAAAAGCTTGCTAAAAAAACGGAAATTGAAATTTCAACACTAGGTATATTGGGGGCAAATTTTGATAAACTTGGGGATACAGTTCAACAAGGAGCTGTTGCTTTATCACTTTTTTGCCGGCCATTCAAAATAAATGATGTAGAATTTATGTTTGAAGACATGATGAAGACTGATAGACTAGAGCTAATTTTGCACTCACTGAAGCATTTGAAAGTTATTCAGATGCAAGATGATATGGTATATGATTTTCACCCAATGGTGAGGTCATTTCTTGAAAGCAAGAGCAAAATAGATCACATAAGTCCATTCTATCAGCAAGCAAAAATGAAGTTTGTTTTTAAGTTCAGAACACATTTCAAGATGATTGCAGAATTACTCCAAAATAGTTATGACCATGCAAGAGAGGTTTTTCAACATGATTTTGGTAACTTCCAATTGACATTAGATATACATATTGCTGATAGAATACCATTTTTTAAAGATTACTATGATTTGCAGCATGCATCAGGCTTGTTTGATACAGTATTTAAGAAGGACTGGAGAATTGACTTCTTTCAGAAAGTTGCAAAAAATTATGTTAATTCAGGTATGAAATGTAAAGTGATGTTGTACTTTGCAATATTGTGTGAATGTTGTTTATTTCTATGTATCACAAGGAAATTAGCTATATGAAAAGTAATTTTTGGCAGATGCACTAGGTTTGAGGTAGTTAATTGATATCTTATTAGCTTTTTCAGACCAATTTTGCATAACAAGTGACAATTTGAATTTTAATTTATCGCAATATTAGATATGTTCAATTCCAGTCATGTCTCCTTCTAAATTTCTGTAGTTCTTCAAACTGAGAGTAATGATTGATTTTTGATTCAAGACTTGCAAAACAGTAACCTTGTTAGCTTTTCAAAAGTGCAAAGAGATATTCATCATCTCGAAGCTCATGCTTTTCATAGTGAACAGAACTCAAAACTACAAACAATAGGGCTAAATACAAAAGGTTAATGGAGCATGTCAATCACTTATTGCTCATCTTATGTGTGCAAAACTCAATGAGTAAACAAGATAATGATGCTCATCATAATAATCAGCACTAATAATTCTTAACAAACCTAAGATTCCAGCTATGTGCAATGAATCTTTTGGTGATTGTCTTAGGGTATTTTCATATAAGAAAAAAGTTTGGCATATGTAGTGTAACTCAGTAGAACACATAATTTGGACATTTTGCAAAATGACAAGAAAATCAATTTTAGAGAGACATGACTTCTTGTTATGAGAGTGGTCTGGGTCTGTTTGCCCCTATAAATTTCACAAGAATTCAATTGTATTATTTCATCACAGCATTTCATTTGAAAAAATTCTCTATTCACTTTGTCAATGTGTACTTCAGGCTCATCCATTTTGACTATTTCTCTCATTTCTACCTTTTTATGCATTACCAAGTAACAGGATATTGCATTTTTGAACAGGTGAAAATCTCATGGCATCATTGTACCTGTGTACAGCAGCACAAAATAGTGCAAACCTTGATCCTAATTTAGCTCTTAAGCTGTTGGCTCAAGCTAAGGAGTACCTTGAGCTTGCCAAGAAAGCTGAAAGTGCAGATGTTTACCAGAACCAGTTGCTGGCTGTGGAGTCATTGTACTTTGAGGCTACAGGCAATTCATTGCATCATTTCAGCAAAAATTCTAGAGATGAATCACAAGTGGTAGAGGCACTGGCTGCATACAAGGAAGCTTACAAACTTCGTAGTGGAATATATGAGAAAAACGCCAGTAAACCAGATTTGGCAATTGTTATAGGTGGCTTGGGGTCATGTCAATCATTGCATGCCTCTATTCTGAAAAATTCTGAAGAGAAAAAATCAAAGAAGCTTATAAAAGAGAAGTTGAAGATGGCTATTGATTGCTTTAAGACATCATTGAAGATGTATGAGAAATGTAGACGATACAGTACAGAGATTCCAGTTACCCTTCAAAACATTGGTACTGCATATTTTGCATTAGATGACTACAAAAATGCATATAAATACTTTAGCAAAGCTCTACAAAAGGAAAAAGATCTTAAAATAGATGGTTTCCATTCTACTGCAAGGATTATGTTTAATATTGCAAATACTTGTAGAGATCTCAATAAGAATGCTGAAGCCCTTAGGTTCTCAAAACAAGGATATTTACTGCGAAGGGAACTAGTGAAAACTCACCCTGATACTGTTAAGTCGCTCTATCAATTGGCAGTGATACATCACGAGCAAGGTATGTATGACGATGCTATAGAATATTACAAGAAAGCATTTTGGATGGAAGAAGAGCTGCCAGATAATTTCCATTCACCTAACCGTATGGACATTAGAGAAGACATGATAGATGCTTTTGAACTTGCTATCAAGAAAGGATTTACATACCTCACTGATGATATGCGAGAATGGAAAGCTGTGTTTTTTGACCTGGTAAGGTCCTTCCACTGTCATGTTTATATATATAACTGAAGAATGTTGCAGATAATGTAAATAAAGGTTTGCATGACATAATCTGTTTTTGAGAAAGCATCAGATTATTTTATTAGCCCATCTTTTTGTGATTTCATTACAGTTGATCCCCATTGAAGCCCAAAAACTTTTTGATAGTCACTCTAAGTATCTTGCAGCCCCATGCCCAGCATTAATGACTGGTCCCTTATTTTTTCTTTTTATCATGACCTCCTGTACATTAGGCTTCTTTATGGTGTGAGGTGCCTCTATGTTTATAATTGCAAAGTGGAAAACATGAAAATCCATTGAAAAGTTAGAATTCTCCATTAAAATTATTTAAAACTTATTATTATCCGCGAATGCTTTGATTGCGTTTAAATTGAAAGAGAGTAATTACCTGAACGTATTTTGAGGTCAGAGGTATCTGCAGGCATTTTTGACTTTCTGGTTCGGTTTGTATCCTCATTCAGGAAAGAAAGGAGAAAGAGGGGAGAGAAGACAAGGAGAAAAAAAAAGCTGCATCTTTACAACCTCAGCAAACTGAGCCAAGCAAAGGTAACGCCGTAGTCAAAGTACCGCGGCTAAGTGCCTCGTCACTTTTCCCTCTCGTCAATATAAATGGACTTTCGATAGTGGAAAATATGCGTAGCATTTTTGGAGGATCAGTCAGTTATACTTGCAACATTTTTCCGTTATTCTTTAAATTGCATATGAGTATTAGGTAGATTTTCCTTGTTTTTTGGTTTCTTCCTTCATTGTCGTCGTTAATTGTAACGTCGCTTTTTTCCACGATTGGTTTTCTGTTGCAAGTCTAATCATTCAAAAATTGCACCGGCTGCATAGGAGAGTGTTGATTATGTAAAGAAAGGGTAATGTTAATGTTAGTTTTGTGATGCGTTTAACAGCTTGTTTCCATAAGCAGGAATTTATTTTATAGTTAGTTAAAGTTTTCCACTATCAGTTCATTCATAGAATAGCTGTTTCTTTTTGACAGTAAGACATTGCTACTACACATCAGGTGCGCAACTAGTGGAAGGACCCTGGGGGTCGAAACCCCTACCCTTTTCAGCAAAAGAACGAAAGTATCCTTTTTGTTGTGCCCTCTCTATTCAAAAGGGGTTATGCTCTAACATTGACAAAGTGTGGTCACAAAATTTTCTGGGGCTTCACCCCACGGCCCCCGGTCTTCCTTTCTCTGACGTGATAAGAAACTGCAATAAGAATTATTGACCTTCAGAGCAACGATGTCAGCAAATCTCCCATAGTGTTTCCTCTACTTATGCATCTGCAACATATTATTTGAAGGCCGTATCTTGCACTTTTATTAATGTTTGTGTTAAATCCTGATCTTTTCTTCATATTGTGCTTACTGGTCTTGAAACTTCTGTCATTATTAATTGTAATAGTGTTGCAGTTATAGCTGATCAATTTTTCAACAGTTCAAGTGAATGAAGTAGTTATAGCTGATCAATTTTTCAACAGTTGAAGTAAGTGCAGTTTTGGAGGGCGCTCAGCAACTATCATTAGAAGAAACCTCAGCTTCTTTGCCGTCGTCTCTTGTGGTAGAAGAGGATAGGGAAGAGGAAGAAATAGAGAGGCGTTTTGTAGATTACGTGGATCCTGGGTACGTTTATGTGATTTTCTTGTAGAAGTATATATGATATACACACCACACTACACTATATCACAAATTCACACATTCTTTTCTGACACGTGCACGACGAGTATATGTATTAGTAAGCGCGATTTAGACTCAGTTATTATTATCATAATAGTTCAAAGTCTCGTTCTCTTTCCAAGGATGGTGAGAGTTTTTATGGATGCAGATGGTGGCACATGTGAATTTAAATACCTTGGCGTTACACTTGATGTTCCTCAAGACTCCATTGATAACATCGAGTTGCAAATCAGTTACCTGTCCCCATCAGATGCATCAATAAGACAAAACCCTTTGCGCTTGGCATTTGGAGATTACTTTATAAGTGACTTTATAAAGATCGGTCCTGACGGACAATCATTTAGGCGTCCGGCATCTTTGTCAATCCCATACAGCATCTTTGAAGTTCCATCAGGCCGTCATATTGTGATGAAATGCTTAAATGAAGAAGAAAATTCGTGGGACAGTATTCAAGTAGAACTGAAAAAAGGTACCTTGGCTTTGCTTTACTTGTTTGCATTTCAAACATTGTGATTCACGTGACGTGACTGAATTGTCTTTGTTTTACACTGCTGCGAGAAAAGCACAAGTTTAAATGATCACTCGTTGCGTTTACTGAATTTGATTGAATGGGTATTCATCCAGGTATTAGGCATTCAAAAAGTGGGGGCACACTTATTCTGGGGGCAATCTCACACGTAAAAGAAGAGGAATTCTATATGATGCAACAGGGAACTTTACATACACATTTTGCGTACGTGCATGTTTTCAGCTGTTGCTTTCAAATTTGAGGTATGATTAGAAGATTAAAGTATCAGCAACGTATCAAGCGTTGACAACAAGCCATTTAATTTTTTACGCAGATGTGAACACTGGAAATAGAATTGCCGTTGCAGAAGTCTTGAAGACATCAATTTACGTCGTTTGCCTATTGCACGATGTTGCCACTTACATAGTACCCAAAAGTGGAATTGAAATCTCTCCATTTAATGAAGATTTTGGTGTTAAAGTAATATTTGATGAAGATACTTTTGAGACTGAAAATGTTCAGATTGATGTAAAGGTATTTTATTTACTAATTTGTATTTCTTCGTAGGTTTCTAGATATTTCAACAATACATTATCGATAATAAGTTTTTCAGCAAAAAATTAATTTTTCAACTGAAGCTAAATATACTTCACTGCATTCCATGAATTACCCTAATAAATAATATCTAGCAATAAATAATACCTAACTATCCATAAATTATGCTAATTCCTGGGAAAAAGTTGTTAAATTTGGTATGTAAACCTTATTAGCTTTGTGGCATGGAAATTGCCGGAAACATGACACTTTAACTTTTATAATCAATTTTAATTTTATAATTTTATAAACCAGTTTTATAATTTAGTGACAAAATTTTCATGTCGACACTCTATCGGTTGTGAATTTGATAAAAATAGAATTAGTTTGCTGTTAACATTGACCAGTTTTCGCCTGATAAGTTCAATTTTTTCCTTTTATAATGAAGCTAAATCAGATAATTTGAAAAGTCCTGAAAAGCTTCCTTAGGTATGGCTTCATCTTTATACATTTCATTAGTCCTTTGATGTAATGCAAGCTTTATCATACGTGCTTCCAACGTAAAGCTTATAATAGTTTAATGGAAGCTTTAACAAAATCTACAGTTAAAACTATGCGACAGCTATAGTAGCCTTTGTATCATAAACTATAATGTAACCAATTTCATTAACTGTTATAATCTGTAATATGGACTGTGATATGAAATATATGATATGTTGCAATAAGTAAGATTAGTCTTTTGTGGCAAATAGAACACTTTCTACTGCTTGGATTTCTCCGACCCCCTAGATGTTAGTAACAGCATCTCACTTGCTAATTGTTTACCTTGTACGAACTTTGGTAGTACAACGAGCTTGTTGTATAGACTAGCTCTCCAACCTCTTCGTTACTCTCAGGTGCCACATAAATATCTCTCCCCCTCCCCGCTTATTAATTTCTCGATTTTTTCCAACCCCACCGGACCTTATTAGTACTCCCCAGTTTATTAATTTTAAGGAAATTTACTTTCCTTACAAACCCCTCTTTTCATTTACTTTCTTTGTTAGCACTATTTACATCAAATTTTCATGGCAAAATAGCATACTGCTGTATATATTTTAGCATTATGCTTTATGACAACCTGTTTATGTTTTTTCCGTCCTTGTATAATCATTTAAAGCCTTTCTCAACTTCCAACTCCACGTTTATTTTGACCCCCCCCCCC
>WIPJ01000447.1:2368341-2379715 GCA_018155075.1 Cassiopea andromeda
CCCCCCCCCCCCCACCAGACACAGAGGACACACGACGCCACTGCAAGCAGCAGCGGTGTGCTGAAGCATTTTCCTATTGGAGGGGGAAGGGGCTTTTTGCAAATTTGACCGTCTAAGACTAAAGACAGAAAGGTCAAGGAAAAACTCTGGCCAGCAAGACTGCGTCATGATAAACTTTCTTGCAGCGTTGTATACACTGGGGGCATCCTGCCCACACACCCTCCTCCTAGTTAAACGTTCTTGAATGACGTGAATGTGTAATTTTTTCGTCTCCAAGTTGCTTGAAATCATAGATCAATCAGTGATGGCTCCAGGAATTTTCCGACGTTGGGCTGACTCTTGCGACGAGGGGGCTAAAGCAACGTCGCCATCGTACTATAAATGGCAAAAATCTCCGAAAAGATAGTTTTTCACCTTCCGACGTGGGGCTAGCATGCTCCGACAGGGAGCTATAGCCCCATCTATCCCTCCCCTAGCGCCACCCCTGAAATCAATAACAGTAAGATCGCAATGATCACTAAGATATTCGTTGCAAAATCACTAAAATCAATGTGAGTGTGAAGAATCCCACACACAACGTATACGCCTTTTCGAGAAATGATTTAGTCTTCAGTTCAAATGCTCAAAATAAAGCTATAGAACTAAGGCCATATCTTTTTCATGATAAATAGTACCTTTTTAGGATGAATGGAATGCATGGCGAGAGAATTGTCAGCAGCAAAACATTTATTGTTTATGGAAAATGAAAGTTTATTGACTTATAATGTAAGACGGTGGGGGGCCCTTGGATCTCCTGTTATCTCTGTTTAACTCCAAGGTGGCAGATGTAGGGAACACGGTAAATTAATACTTTATGCTCTATTTTGTTTTGGGTTGAAATGAAAGTGAATGTCAGTCATGTTTAACATACCAGCTTATTCTTACACTTCAAAATATAACAGCTGAGTCTACAGAAGTGTATGTTGCCTGTAGTCGTACAACTAATCTCAGACTATCTTTCTGCAAGGTTTGCAAAATGGCGCCTGAAGCTGCTGTCGAAGTCTGACTACAGAGAAAATGTTCGTTATGCACCTAGCTAAAATTTGAAGTTGTGGCATTGTGGAAATACCTCTGGTACTACGAAGGAACACGAAAGGTAGTTGCTATGTTATATTGAGCTTTTGAATTTTGGTTACGCCTCACCTATTTACGAGCTACAATAAACTCCATCTATTTGCGAGGGAATGATGCATAATATAAGGCCAATTATTGACGCTATGTTGTGTATCAAGTAAGTATGAGCTGAAGGTTAGAGGGCTTTAGCATGAAAGAAACGATCTTGCTCTCGAACTGTTCTTATATCAGCAATAAGCTCGTAACGTAGCTGCAATGGCGAGTTGTACACATTGTTTACATTCGTCGCTCCCAAATTGTAAACGGTTTAGCAATATGCACATTGTAAGTGAAACCAAGAAACTAAGAATCGGAAAAGCAGCTGATCCTGATAACATACCCATGAAAGTTGTTAGAGATGGGGTGACCTTGTAGCAAAACCGTTGGCAATTATATTCAATTCATCTTTAGAAAATGGTATATTCCCAGACATTTGGAAACTTGCTAGACTAACTCTTATAGTTAAATCAGGAGTAAAAAAGGATGTAAACAACTACAGACCCATTTCGGTCATTTCAGTCTTCTCCAGGATCATGGAGCGCATAGGGCACGATCAGATACTCAACTTCATTATTGAAAGCGATGTTCTCACCAAGAATCAGTCAGATTTTCGAAAACTACATTCTGCGATAACATCCCTTATAGGCACTACCGACTATTGGTATAAAAATATTGATAGCAAAAAACTAAACCTAACAATATTTCTTGACCTTAGGAAAGCACTCGACACTGTAGATCACGAAATAACGATAAAAAAGTTATGGAAATACGGTATGAGAGGCAATACTGGAAGTTGGTTCCAGCCGTATCTAGATCAGAGGAAACAATACTGTTCTGGAAATCGGCAGAGATCCATGCCTAGTAAAGTAACCTTTGGTATACCTCAGGGTTCCTGCTTGGGGCCTCTACTTTTTATCATCTATCTAAACTATTTTGAAAAATGTTTAAGATTTTCAAAGGCGAGTGTCTACGCCGATGACACCACTGTAACGATCACATCCAATGATGTCGAAAAAATTCTACATGAAGCACAAGAATTGTTCAATCTCTCGGAATGGATGAGAATATATAATATAAGTCCAAACCCAGCAAAACAGAATACATGATCATAGGTCATTCTTGTATATTGAACACACCAAATACACCAATCCCACTCACAGTAAATAGAACAGATATCAAGCGTCTTACGAAAACGAAATCGCTTGGTATAGTAGTTGACGAGAATCTATCGTGGGATGAGCGATACAAAACTTTAAAAGGTAAAATCTATGGAGGGCTTTAATCATTGAAAAAGTTAAAAAATATTATTCCCCAAATAAAACTGTGTGGTGTCTACTATGCCATCGTCGAAAACCATTTACGTTATGCCAATGAAATTTGGGGTAGCCTTCCAAAAACTAAACTTGATACTGTGCAACGCCTGCAGGACAGGGCCCGGACAATAATCGAAAACGCCAGATGGAAAGACAACTGGTCATGTGACTGGCTGAGCATTGAAAATATAATATGATTTGATCGATCAGTCATGGCATACAAAATAATTAAGAAAGTAAGTCCGGAAAATCTTTGGGGTAAATTTCAACAAAGATCTTCGCAATCAAATTACGCTACAAGGCATTGTAAAGATCTGCAAATTCCCAGGCTTAATATTGAACATGCGAAAAAGAAATATCAATACTCTACTGTAAAAGTTTGAAATACAATTCCAACTGATATTAGGGAGCTCCCAACTATTAGTCAATTCAAAAAAGAAATTAAAGGAGTTCCTAAAGAGCTGATTAAAAATATTCTTGGCCACTTAGAAACACGACCCCCTGGAAGAACAGCATCCTAGGATATAAATTTAGTTACCTACTCTTTTTATTTCTATGTATTTAGACTATTGTAAATATTATATAATTGTAATTTTGTGTATTGTGATGTAAAATAAGAAAGCTGAAGGGTAGAATCGTGTATTAATAATAAAGTATTAGAAATATCAGAAATATCAGATTGCCAGCTTTGCATAATGCGCGGGGGATTTGTTCCGTGGCCTAGAAATTGCGCTGCTGCAAGTAGCGTGGGTAAGATGTTGCGCAGCTAATGGTATTGCGTGCACGGCAGACAGTAAAGAGTAGCGTATTAAATTAACTTGCAAGAGACATTTTGCGCGGCTGGAACAATCATTTTACAAGAATTGCGTGGCTGCAATTGCAGCTGAAAACTGATGTGTGCAGGGGAGAACTCCCCGCGCAAGGCAAAAATTCCAACCTGGCGTCGCTCCATAAAGCCTCTACGCATAAATTCGCATAAATTGGTAATGGAATACGTAGCACCGGTAGCACTCAGGTAGCAACTTGCATTGTTTACGCAGGAGCTGGCAGAACCTGCAGGTATTCTAGATATTGTACATAGAAAAGGTCAACAATAAATAGTAGCAAGCTCCTACAATCCGTACCTCAAAGTAATATATTGCTGACTGGTCTCGAGGTGGGTGTATTGGACACAGAGGCCAGGGGAGGCCCTAGTCATCGCAGACTGGGGGGATTTTTGGTACCACACCCTGAATTACAACGTCATTTTTTTGCCACACCCATTTCAAAATAAGCTAGAGGTCCCCCACCCCAACCCTAGCATTTTCTCATCGAATTCGGATGAATTAGAAAATTGATCTTGGCGAGAACTGGGGGGAGGGGAATGCCCCCAGTCCCTCGTGGCGCCACCACTGACATGTGTAAATGATGTGTGTGCGCGTGCATTCTTATGTGTAGAGGTAGGTATGTATGCTTGTGTGTATGTAGTAAATATAAATTTACTGCACATTTTATAGTGCACAATGTGGTTCTCTGTATAAATCTTTGCTCTATGTTACAATGTTACTTTGAGTCGACTGTTGCCACCAAAAGCACGGAAAACAACCGTCCTATCCTTTCATTTTAGTACTGCTAATTTGTAGTTGCTGAGAGTTAGCTGCAACCTCAGAAGCGGTTTGCTGCCTCAAAGATAGGATTACATTTATCTCAGAATGCGTGCAAACTGCGATGAACAAAAGCCAAAGTTACTTATTCATCGGGCTGATTGATCATTGACTTAAGCAAAGCAAATAAAATTCTTATTGAACAAGATACTTTGCTGTAAGAATGCAAAATCCAACATTGTCCTCCAATCCATATATTTATTCGATGGATCTTACTATTTTGCAGGTGCATTCAAGATATCGTGTCGCAGATGTGTTCAAAAGAGAATA
The DNA here is from genome assembly GCA_018155075.1 of Cassiopea andromeda. Taxonomy (NCBI): domain Eukaryota; kingdom Metazoa; phylum Cnidaria; class Scyphozoa; order Rhizostomeae; family Cassiopeidae; genus Cassiopea; species Cassiopea andromeda. The sequence goes on from WIPJ01000447.1 coordinate 2,372,720, forward strand.
GAGTTGGATTCCAGTTTGATAGAACGGCAATTTTTTACTGCCTCTGATAAGTTCCCTTCACTGTTTGATATCTGTGAGACCAAGCTATAGTTTAGACCTAAAAGGTTGTGGCATTTCCACTATTATATAATGGTAAGTATCTTGAACGATTTTCCTAATTCAGGTAGATTCATTGAGAGAAATTTTTGTACGACATTCAAGCCATAGTGGTTAATCACATTAGCATTGCTTCTCTATAGGACGGTAGCAACGAACGTCTCTTATGATTTTAATGTTCCTTCTCTTTCCCATTTCATGCTTTCTTAGATATTCCACTTCATGTTGTCATCACAATACATTCGTTCCATTTTATTAACTCACAGTCTCAGATGACCCAGTTCTACTTAGCCTTGCATATAATTACATCTTAATGTTATGCTTGCTAGCAAGTGAGCTTAGGAAGAGTATTGAACACGTAGACGGCTTCCTACTAAAGAATATTAGACCGGTGTAACTATGGTGGAAGTAAAGGCATGCAATGCAGAATAGTGTCAAATTGCCAAGTTATGACATTGATATGTCTATAAAAAGCATGAAGCTGAGATTAAGCAAAAATTAAGAAAGATTTAAGAAACATAAGCAAGCTGAGTTTTAAATAATACCTTGTAACAACTGCTTTTACGAGTAGAAGTTTGATCAAACTAGCAAGAAAATAGAATGAACATCCATAACATGCCTCACAAAACCTGAGCTTCCTCGTTTTTTGCATCACAATTGCCTAATCGGAGTTGCTATTGTCATTGAAGTCTTTAAATTTAAGAAACATTTAAGGCTGGATGTGATGAAAAGTTAAGAAACATCCAGGCTGAAGCCAGAGAGTTTGCTTCTTATAAACAACATGTATTCCGTTTCCAGCATGTCGAACACAACTAGTTTTTTAGATGTGTACTCGTTGTAGCGTGTTCATGGTTCCAAGGCTGAGACACGAGAAAATACGCAATAGTGTGTTCGTACTTCACTTCTCAATTACCAGACTACCAGTGTTTTACAAATGTTCTTATATTATAAGGTATAGAGGAAATACTCAATATAATGTCCATTCATTTTAAGAAACTATATTGAAGAATTTACTTGAAGTTTTAGTGCAAGACCACTATTGTTAGCGCGTCTAAGGACCACTATCCTCACACCCTCTCTTCTAGATGAAATGGTGTACATTTATCGCCAAGTTTGGAACAATGTATTGTTAGTATTCTTTCTTATCTTCGATGGCCACAATGCTAATTATGAAGGAACAAACATTGAAATTTGCCACTTTATCTAAATCTTTTCAGGTAGAAAATCTGCATGCTGTATTTTTGGACTTCGTTATAGCGTTTATGGTTTAAGTCTATTTTACTACTTTCAGAAAAGTGATATCTGTAAGGCACAACGAAGTAGGAATACTAACTAAAGGATAAGTTCTTGTGTTAGATGGCATGAATTTTCTATCTCTCTCCTAATCCTTATCACAAATACGAAAACTTTCATATATTCTGGTCACGCATATTCATAGTAACCAATTAAATTGATAAATTATTCATATGTGTGTGGGCAGTACTATACACTATTTTCTATTTTTCATAGAGATTTTCAAAGCCTTCTTTTCTTAATTCTCATCTTGATTTGAAAAACCATTTATGCACTATTTTTAATAAGCACACTTAACTTTCCGCCTAACCTCAATCTTCATAGCCTTTTCTGAATTTGAGCCCAGGATCATTTCTAGAATTGTGCGACGAATTTGAATTTGTTGTGAAGAATTTCAATTTGGTGTGATGAATTTGAAACTGGTATGAAGAATTTGAATTTGGTGGGTCCAATTTGAATTTGATGGGAAGAATTTGAATTTGGTGTGACGAATTAGAGTTTGGTGTGACGAATGTGAATTTGGTGAGTTGACTTTGAATTTAGTGTGCACTTGTCGGCTACCGTACTTTGCTTACTGGATATGCACCATCGATAGATAGCCAAACGGAGTTTCTATAGGTAGTGACGTAAAGTAAGGAGCATTTGTGCCGAGGTCCCACAAAGACCCGAAAAACATGCTCTTCTGGGAAAGCAGCCAATCGTTAAAAGCAGCCAATCGATAAAAGCAGCCAATCGTTGTCTTCGTGGATAGAGCACTCCAGAAATAGTGTTTGTTGATATCAAACGCCTGGTTTCCTTTGCAAACAGGTCAAATAGCTTTGAGTATGCTGCGGTTGTATCTCAGATTTCTCTGTTGATATTGAAAAGTTGGAAACAAATAGTCCAAACATAATAATGAAAGGCCGCAGTGTTAACAATGAATATAGAGATAAAACTCTTAGTAACGTGAAAGACTCTCATAAAACAGCGTAGCATCAGACAGTTAGTACTTAGATAACTACAATCTGTCACTAGATATGGAACATAAACATTCTAGTTACGAAGATATTTCCTAGGAACTTTTCTTTGGAGGTACACGACCTATACTTTGCTGATAAAAATGTGCATGGTTCCCGGTCATTGGTGTTTAGCCATTATTCCTTGCATTTTGTGCGAAACATCTGTTTACTTTGCACCCAGTGATGTGCCGAGACACCTTCTGTTGGGAGGGGGGTTGGCGTTTTGACCAATTGACCAACTATTTTACTAAGATAAAAGGTCACAGACAACAATACTGTTGCCAACTCTCTTGCAGCATGGCTGTCTTTTGACCAACTTTCTTGCAAATTTGAAAGTATTGGGGGGACGTGACGCCCCCACGCCCCCAGTCCCTGTTTGCATCTTATTCAAACTTTTTCTTACAGAAATAACTATTTTGTCGTTGAGCCTTTATATTCTTAGCTTTCTTGACTTTGAGCATAGAGATGTAAACTTGCTTGACATCAAAGGATAAAGTTGAAGTCTTTGTTACCGAGCTACTTCATCATAAAATAAAATGAAGTACATAACATACCAATAACTTTGGTATCTGAAATATAAAACTTGATCTAAAAATCACAAGTAAGCAAAACATCTTGATGAAACTTGATGCTTGTATTAATTTCAACTTTCAATGAATTTGAGCCTTAGTGGTTTTATAGACTCTGCTCGTATAAAAATTGTGTATGCTGTTTCCTGAGAACCAAAAAGGATACCGCTGACAGAACTTGTCCTTGGCCCTTGTTGAATATGTCCCTTCCATTAGCGCTTCATCAGGGGTGTCATCTTAGTGAAGTAGCAAGGGACCCCTCTCCACAGCTCCCTTGTGCTTCCTCCCTTTTCGACATATGGCATATTTTGGATGCACAGTAAGTCATTTCTCAAAATAACATCAATGATGTTTTTGTGATTTCATAGGTTTTGCGTGATTCTCGCGTGATCTTCATGTGCATGTACCACATACCTTTGACCATGGCCGCCGAGAGAATTCAGAGGCGCCGTGGTAAAAAGGAAAGACGAAGCCCCCTACGAGCGAAGCGAGCAGAATATTTTCAGGGTCTATAAATTAACTCTGTAAAATTATTACTGGTTTAGTTTATGAGGCTCCCAGACCTCGAAGCATTGAGTGCCATGAAGCACTGAACCCTGAGGCCCTTGGGGCAATTTGGCCACCCCTCCTTCCCTCGCTCGGCGGCCCTGCCTTTGACTGCAATGAAAAACAACGTAACTTGAGAAACAATACGTATTCAGCTTCTGTTGTTTGTTTCATATCATTTTGTGGTTCAACCCGTGGCTTATCCATCACAAGGACATCTCCGTCTACCGTTGCCATTTTTCATTGGCAGCCACAGCCCGATTACTGGACAAAATAGAAACAAAAGAGATATTATTAGAAACAAAGACTATTTAATCACGTATGAATCTACTTGCATATATTCTGGTGGTGCTGAAGGTATGAGAAACTATACGCATTTATGTGACAACGAAGTACTTCGATTCAGGACGTAAACAAACGTAGTAAGTGGAATTGACACGGCTTTATTTTCCTCCACCTGCTCTCTCCCTCTCTTCATTGCTTTCTATAACTTAGTGATTCCACTCTGATACGTGTCGAGTATATTTCAACAATTCTCTAAGCTATATCCTACTTTCCATCACTTCAAGTTGAAATATTATTTAGCAACGAATTTCGCAGATGCAATGCCTCACCAGCTTCTCAAATCATTTCCATTTCAAGATGTAGAATATACTAGCAGAGCTGTGCTGTTTTATCTTCATATTTTGCAATAGATGCAGAAATATGACAGGGATCGTACCTAGGAGACAGTGGCATGCCCTAGCATTTTTTAGCGGAGGTGCAGCAAATGAAGTTTTCTGACAGACTTTAATTCTCCCAGGACTGCTGACTCGTCGACAGCTTTTTCCACCAAGCCAAAGACTTTTACATGATTTTAGCAACAACTAGGGATGGGACACCTCCACACTCCACTGCGGCATGTTCTTCCTAGTACTCCCTATAATGTTTGCCCTAGCATACAACGGATAGCGGACTCTCAAAGCATATTTAGCATTGCATGTCCGTGATAGCAAAGAAAAGTGCCTTAATTTCCAATGTGGCTTATTAATCGTATCTGAGACCACAATAGGCTTCTCCATGATGGATGATCCTGTGTTGTAACCTGCTTGTCTAGTTTCGTTTCTGGGGTAGCCACCAAATGGTTGTGTCGATAATGCTAGCAATTTCACCTGTAACAATTTATGTTTGTTTACCAGATGTGCGATACTGCTGTTCTCATAACTTTATTTTGTACATTAGAAGGTGCGAGGGTGATCGCACACCCGACAGATAATCGAAGGGCTATCATCAACATCATCATTATCATAATCATCATATTCATCATAATTTTACATATTTCGGCCAACTATCACTAGTGAAAAATTCCCACCTACGAACATCCTTTCAGGCGAAATTTGAAACATTAAAGAAGAAAGTAGAGGTCCTAACTACATTGATATTCATTGACATAAAAAATAAATTGCCTACAGAACCCTTTGTAATAGTTGCTGCTTTCCAGGGTGCCGAGTTTCAAGGCGCTTTTTGCGGAACTTATATAAATGGCCAAACAGCGTATAGTGCAAGAGCAAAAAGAAAAAGTCAGACGACTAGAAATTAGATTAATTTCATCCCTATACCTAGGAGACTCACCCTCCCATTATTCCAATGTGCTACGATTATCCTTGTATTCATTTTGTTCTCATACAAGTCCCATCGTATGTACGTAATTTCCTCCACACTATTGTATTCATTGTAAGCCCCAATATTGTATTACAAAGAAATCACGAAACACCCAAGTGAAATGTTTCGGCCTATTTTCGAATCTACCTACTTTCGAGGTGCTTAGCAACGAGCTAATCAAAATAGTTACAGAAGAAAATAGCTTATGGTACTTGTATTTGCACGATTTCCCAATTGAATTTGCTTATTCTATTCACTTCGTCGATTTTATAGTGAGCTAGTATTGTCAGTAAAACATTGCAGAGCACGAAGCAAGCTTGAATCTTTCGAGACATATTCGAGACATATTCAAGGATCGAGAGTCTTAATTTTGGTAAGTAAGACTATAGCTGCAATTACTGTACATGTTCTAATAAACGCACAATCTTTATTAAGCGCCTGTTTCCAAGAAGCATCGCCTAAAAAGAGCAGAGCAGAGCAGAGCAGGTATTAAAGGAATAAAAGGGAATCTAAACTTGATGAGATCCGAAAGAATCGTAGGAAGCACTGGAAAATAGAATGGGGAGAGTATAGAGGAAGGCGCGCAACTAGGAATTTTCGAGGGCAGGGGTCTACCACACGAAAAGAGCGCACTAAAACTTTTTCATGAAGATACGGCATTTGAAGACTGTTTTGCAGATTACTCAATGGAGGAAATAGTGTGGGAGGTTTACTGGTATGGTTACTTCTGAAGTCCAATGATCCTCATTACAATCTCTTTTCACGGTAACTATGGAAAAATGGAACCACGCCTTTTCAATCTAAGGAAACGCCCTTTTTGATATAAAGAGGGCACTACGAAAAGGGCACTTTCGTTCTTTTGCTGAAAAGGGCAGGGGTCCAGACCTCCAGCACCCCCCCTAGTTACTCGCCTGGGAGGGTTATAGAATATAACACCAGGACTCTAAATGGCCACGTCCTGTGATTGCTTTTTTGTAAAGCAACAGATCATGTCAGGGTGCCTCTTAACAGAGTATTTTCGAACGTGCAGTTTCATACAATATGTGCAGTTCTTAAAACGTTTGTGCGGTTCTAATGAAAAAACTGTGCAATTCAAAAGTTTGTTATTCAATGGCCCAAAGGTATGAGAAAGTAAATAGCAGTAAGAATGGTAGATTTAGGTATGTAATGATAGGCAAAACAAAACTAGAAGTGAAATTGTTAGTGGTAGTAAAATTATCTACCCCTTTTCGCTAAAAGCTGGGAGTTCAACCCTATCTGCAACCAGAATTCAATTCTTCAACATAGCATCGCTGGATTATATGTCCAGTTATACATTTTTCTTTAAGAAAACCTGCCTCTTACCCAAGGGTGACGAAACTTGCTTAGTGCATTGGACTATTGAATTTAAGATCGGCACTTTCTGCATACAACTGAACAATTTTTATTGGAGAGAGGGAAAAGGTAATGAGAAAGTGACAGTTGGTTACCGTCACTGACAGAGCTATGAAGTTTGGTTCAAAGTGGACTTGTTGTTATTGCTCCAACAAAATTTTTGGGAGGATTTTAGGGTATGAATGTTGCTTGCCTAATAGAAATGCTTTCATTTTCAAAATGGTGGATATTATAGCCCCCAGCCTCACCCAGCTCCAACATTAGTTGCAAAGGGAAACTTTCCAAAACACGACCTTCTGGAAGAACAGCTCAAAGATGTTTTATTTTTCATAGTTACTATTTATTAAAATTTCGCTTATCACTTAATTAACACATAGAAGCATTATATTTGGTTTATAGCTGAAGAGTTATTCGTGCATAAATGATAATGATGATGATGATGATGATGATGATGATGATGATGATGATGATGATGATGA
>WIPJ01000447.1:2390689-2416582 GCA_018155075.1 Cassiopea andromeda
ATATATATATATATTTGTATATGGATATATTTGTACATACATGCACACATATAGATATACATATGTAAACACACATCTCTGTATTTATAAATATGTTTCATTTTTATGCGTCTTAAACGAGATTCTAAGTTCTTATTCAAATGCTGTTTGTCTTGTAAAAGAATCTCATTTATTGATTATTGATCAAATGTTCTCTTTTAGCATAGCACGAGTATGCAGGTAGGTGGTTCAATTGTCGTGCACGTTTGTCAACAATAAGACCGCAGCAAGGACTTCATGTTACCTGTTGAGCATAATCACCATGGCGCGATTCACTTGCGAAGCTTTCACTTAAAATGGTAGCTGAGTTTCAGCTTCATGGTATCCATTACTAAGGAGACATAACATAACAATTAGAAGAAGCATGAATCATCCATTGCTGGTGTTGAACCTCAGAGAACACAGGGGTTATTAATGAAAATTCGGTGAGTAGTAATTCAGGTTATTGTGGGAATGCATAATTTGAAGGACCTCAGCTTAGTCATATAAACCTGGTGAAGCAGAAGCAAGCCAGACGCATTTCACCTAAGACGCAACAGAATGGCTGAAGCAGGCTCTTTCATTTCGTTGAAGATGCTGATATTAGTAATGATGGCTTCATGGATAGAAGCGGAAAACTTTACCAGGGCATTTTACCCATGTCTAAAGCCCACTGAGAAACTAAGAAACGGTACAACTCATCTCATGCTGCCTTTAGAGCTGAAAGATATTATATCAGCCAAGGTGTCTAAATTGGAGCGTTATGTTGTACCTTTACGAACAGCAAATGAGACTTGTGAATATATTCAGAAGAAAGTGACAGGTATCTTTAAACTTGACGATGTTCGCATGGTTTTAGAGAAGAGCAGGCTCTTAGGGAATGCCAGTAGCAATGCAACAATAAGTCTGCACGTATTGTCTCTTTTGTCAGTTGAATATTTAATAGCAAGTGTGGTAGAGATACGTCGAAGGTATTGCAGAGATCAAAATGAACTATTTGATGAAGAACGCTTTTTGTGTTATAATCCGAGGCACGAAGACGAGGAGACAGACTCGAGGAAATACAACTTCGAGGCGATACGTATAGTCGCAGTAGCAGGCAATGCAATCAGTATAATTGGACAGCTTTTATTGTTGATTATATTTTTTAGAATGAAGAGCTTGCATGCTCCACGGAAATGTATCATTTTCCTTGCTGCTACGCAAGGGCTACTTCACATTTTGCAGGTTGCATCTCTTTATTTGTACAACGTTATTCAGGCTTGCACTGTGATTGCAATATCCTCGCACTGGGTAGATCTTTCTGCATTTGTGTGGTTGTGCTGTACGTCGTACGAAATAAACTGGATTATAAGTCGGAAGAGTTCGTTTACTAAGCAAGAACGTTTCACTGGATACAGTTCTTTTGCTTTTGGGCTGACAGCGGTTATCGTTCTCAGCTGCACCATCACGCACTTTTCATCAGTTGATGCAATAGGGTATGGACAGCAAAAGTATTGTTTTATCGGAAATAAGTGGAGCTTGCTCTACTCATTCATACTACCCATCTCGATAGCATTTCTTGTTGGTGCGACTTGGACTGTGCATAACTATAGATTACTTGTAACATCACCGAAAGGCCGTCATTTACGCGACAGCGATCCAGAGTCGTTGGTAGCGGCAAGATTATCAGTCGCGATAAGGATCACACTGTTATCGCTTACGATTCTCTTCATTCGTTTACTTGACGCATTTTGGAGACCCTCTGAAATTGCAATACTAATTTCCAAAATCCTGATCAGTCTTCAAGGTGTTGCGATTTGCATTGGAATTGGAGCAAGCAGAGATTTTCTCAATTCATTTAAATCATCTATACACAGAAAGCAAAAGGATAGATTAACGTATGCATATAAATACCGACAGCGAATTAATTTTCAAAACCACTCTTTAGGTAGATCAGAGACATGTTGTTAAATGCTATCCCCTTACAGAAACCGTAAGGAAAAGAGAGTGACTTTAAACAGATCTAGATTTATGAAATCTGAATCTGGATTATTGCAGAATTTCAGTTAGTTCTATTATGGTTTATAAGTATTGTGATTCGTGCTCTTAGTAAAGCCTGGCTGGTCTGGCTTCTTGTTTAATCATACTTATTTCATTTGAGAAAATTCACTTCTATTCAGTTATCATGCCTTAATACGTGCTGAAACTATTCTTCACAGGCCCGTGCATGTTAGGATTTTCATCGAGTTGTTTCTTGAGTTATCACGCCATTAGCTTTTTAGTGATTTTGGCGCTGTTTGTGTGTGTTTCTGTGTGTGTATGTTGGGGGGGAGTATGCTATGTACCCGGGATTCAGGACAAAAATGGCGTAGCGACGGCCACATCTGATTCCTGGGTCATGTGCCTCATATTGATGTACATGCTTAGGCAGCCTCCATTGGTTTGATGGATGTATGTATTGCAAAAGTACGTAAATGAAAGCTGAACTTGACTTTGTTGTTCAACTTCTAGCTACGTTTGAAAATTGCTTGAAATTCTTTTTTTGAGTTGTAGAATGTAGAGTCAAATGAAGTCTTCATCTAAGTAACGAGTTGCTATTTGGAGGGGCATTACTTCAGGGGAATGGGGTGTAAAGTTAGATAGGACACACCCAATGATCGTTAATGGTCGAGTTTCTCCGAAGACTAGTGAATAGGGATTTCTAGCTACGCCAGCATGAGTTTTCAGCCTCAGTACAGATGTACACACCCAAGTTTTCTTGCACCGCCCCTAGCAAACTGGTTTCTTTGGCTTAAATTGTAGAAATAACCCAGTCTTTAATGTTAATAATATATAATAAACTTTGATTTTCTCACATTTTCTACTATTTAACTGAAATGGCCTAATTTAATCTACACGCTGTGAGCTAGAGAGGAGATATCATAAAACAGTAAGTAAAAAGGTTTCTGATATTGATGTATATGATGGTGTTCTTGAAATTTTCAACCCTGAATCGTTTTTACTTACTGTTTACTTGAGTTGGGGAAAAATTAACTCAGTTCTATCAAAACCGTAAATAATCAGATACCCTGATTTGATTTTCTAAGTGGTCCATTTGTGTTCGTATGAACCTTCTAGATTCAAAGATATACTATTGTTGAATTTTGTTCTGCAAAATAAGAAATTTACCTCTCAAACTGTGAGAAATTAGTGTGTTGTATATCACATTTTAGAAAAGCTTCTCAGCTTCAGATATAAATAAGCATTAAGTGTGTATACGTAATCTTTCAAGGTATATGATGGTGCTATCAAAAGTAAAACTGTAGCATATTCAACTTCAGAGTTTGTTATTTGTGTATAGCAGAATATGGTAAGTGCAACAAGTTGAATTTCAAAGGATAGTCAACAATGCTAAAATTAAGAACATGAATCAAACTTGTGTCATATTTCAGCAGGAGAAGCCACTCTGAACACCAGCTAATGTTATGTTCTCTATATGCAAAATTTCTATCCAGTTGGGTGTATAATGTCCTTGCTGTTGTAATGGGTAGAATACGTTTGTTAGTATATGTCTAAACCAATAGGTGTAGGCATGTATACAACCAGGCATGCAGGCAGGGATCCATTCTCCTGTTGTTCTTGTAAACATAACTTTGTTTATTTGAATTTTTCCTATAAATATAACCGCGATTAAATCGTCTTGTATTTATTGTAAATAGAAATGTACAACCATAGTAAGATGGAATATTATCGTAAAGTGAACTAAAACTGCTGAACTTGTGATGCTTTTTTCTGTAGCATTCGCTTACAAAGAAAATCTTAAGTTTTATGGCCCCATGATTCTGCCAGCATCAGAAAGTTCTGTTTTTATTATTTACATTTACTTACAATTTCTTTAATGTTGGCAAACTAATACATATATTACTGAATGGCTAATTATTGCCAACAGAATAAAGGAAAAAGCAAATTATGGACTGTTCATTACTCATGCCTCAGGCTGGGACTGAAGAGAAAGGTTTATTTGCGTAATTATTTTTGTTACCCAACCTTGTGCACTATAAATATAATAGCTACCCAACCAATATAGAGCTATTAAAAGCATGCTACCCAACCTTTATAACACAGAAAAAATGATATACCCAACCTTAAAGCTGCCAGAAAAATCATTTATCCAACCTATTTCTCTTCGGCCCCAACCTGAGGCATAAATAATAAGGAATTCTTTCTTTAAGAGAAAAAGAATAAATCTATAAAAACCTTATTCCATAAACAAATAATTTGCACAACTTGCAGATGCAATTACTTCCTTTCCATGATTTTATTTTTGGTTTGAAATTAGTTAGTGTGTCAGAGTCCTTAATTTCCTCCAGTAATGAGGCCCATAAATGGTGACCTATATACTGAATATTTGTAATATTCAGTATATGATATATATGGAATTCTCACCATTTTTATATATTCTGTGAATTCTAGAGCCCCTGAGTGGAAATAAATCATACGGGAAACGAAAACATCTTTATTGCATTTTATGCCAGCGTCTTGAATGTTAAGATTTGTAATCTACTGTCTAGTGATAGCATGAAAAACCTCATTTCTGTACAGATATTCGCATTGAACGATGACAGGAATCATCAGCCTCCACTCCCAGGGCCAGATCTAGTCCCAGCTACCAGGACCCCCGAGAGAATTCAGAGACCCTGAGACAAAAGAGAAGGACGAGGCCCCCCTGCAAACAAAGTGAGCAAAAAATTTTCAGGGTCTAGAAATTAACAGGGGAAAATCACTGCTGGCTTGCTTTATGAGGCCCCCCAGTTACTGAAAAATTAGGTGTTATGAGGCCCCTTGAGGCCCTGGGCAAATTTGCCCCTGCTCCCTTTCGGTGGACCTGCCAGCTACCACCAAATCTGGTCCCAATGCTTTTGGAAGGAGGGCATATACTTTTAATGCAGTAATACTGTAGTTGCAAATTGCTAATGTTTAATTTACATTTTGTAGACGTTGAGCTTACTAATTTCACTATTTTTGCCACAGCCCCTAATCTGAATAGTGCTGTCTAAAGTAGGGTCCTATATAGCCAGCATATGATCCCGTCGTGGGTAGTGATTCTGGTCCGAAGGCCAAAAAGGCTGATAACCCCTGAAATATGAACAGAACTGACATGATGGGCAAATCTTACTGCCTTTTCATCGCTATTACATAATATTTACTGAATACCGTAAATAGCAACTAGTGCACCTGCAGACAACAGGTATTTCATAACTGCAATGTGGCAAGGGAAAACAAGACATCGAGGAACTGGCATAGAGTACAATGAGATTCAATGCTGGTGAATGAGATGACTGGGAACTATGACCATTTGAGAGTGCTTTTGCTACTGCACAATGACAGGGGTTAAATTGACTTTTGAAAATATTACTATATGATGCTAGGCTTTATCCTATATTATAGGCGCAGTTAGATGTTCGCATAAATATTCCTCTAATAAGTGAAAAAGAAAGTAATTGAGAAACGAAGCTCCCTGAAATGCGTGGGGCTTGGGGGATCAAACCACCTTTATGTAATGTTGCGGTGGGGGTTTGGCTTCCCCTGAAAAGTAATAGAAACCCAAAAACTGACGTGATAATGATACTGCATTGACACTTATATTGTACATCTATATATCTGTTCTGTTTGTTTGGATAGCTTTTTCTTTTGTTATCTTCAGTAAGATATATCATATACTTTATACTTACAAAGATTATTCATGGTAGGTGATTCTCTAAACTTTCTAATCTGAGCCCTCCCTGAGACAATCAAAAGTAATCACCTAGGGCTACAGGGCATGCTTTGTATAGTTGTGATACAATCTGTTTTGGCGAGGGGTACCTTAGTATATGTGGGGCAGTGGTGATTTCTAAAAATTTTAGGAAGGGGGCTCTAGGCACAACCAAGCCCATAGTTTGGGTGTGGCCCAGCTACAACCACGCCCATAATTTCAAAGATGGAAAAATAATAATTTAGTTTAATACTGATATAGTATAAACAATAAGAGATGCATCAATAATCACATAGCAGTGCACAATTGATCGTAGCACTGGAAGCAAGGCCAATAAACTCTGAAAAGCTAAGCCAATGCAAGAATTCTAGGGGGGCTGAGCCCCCAAAATGAGCAGAAGCTTTAACAAGGGGGCTCTGACCCCCTGAGCTCCCCTTTGAAATCACCCCTGATGTGGGGGTACGGGGATGTGCTATTATTTAGGGGCAATTTTTCTTGGTGGAATTATCGTAATCAGTTTTTCGAATATGTGCGGAGTTATGGGTACTAATTGAAGAAACACGTAGAATCATGGGCACTTTTATGGAAGAGTGTGACAAAAATTGCCAAGAAAGGCAAAGGATATGTAAAATTTGCTTGATGATTTTGTTGCGTTTTGAAGAAATTTCTTCGCATTGCGGAAATATGGTATAGTTTTCATGATTTTGCGGACATATGGGTTGCATTTTTCAAATTGTGTGGAATTATGGGTTCCAAATTTGTACCAGATTGGCATGTCCCCGCCCCACATCAGGCTTAGTTAACGACACTAGCAATCTGTATTACTTATTTCGCAAAAAGGCTTTATCACAGGCATGTGGTATCACAAACTGGCTTTCTTTTGCAGCAAGCGTTTAAAACGTTAAAATCCTAATATCATCGTTATCATGGATACAGTTGCCCATTTCTGTAGATATTACAATGTCCGGTCAATATGAAAATATAATATCAACAAATGATATAGAACTTCAGAAAGACACAATCAAAGTAACTTCAATGTGATCGAAAACAAAACCTGCAGAAAATGTTGTACGGGGCAACATTGCAATTTTTATATTAAAGGGAACTAAAGGCCTCAGTCGAAAATAGGGGGCGCTATTTTCAACATCATGAAAGTACCCCTCCCTAAAGATAATCTCCTAGCGTGCTCTGCTTGGAATAGTTAGAACTGAGGTGATGAAAATCCACGTTCGCCTGAAAATAGAGGCAACCAATCAAAATATCTTCCTTCCTGATGATATAACAAAAACGAAGAATACTGCCTCGTTTTGCTTCCTCTACGGGACAATATGGCGGATGGCAAAGACAATGCAGCAATAGAAGTAACACAAGAAGAAAATGTAACTAATGGATCAACGAATGATAAAGAAAAAGCAGATGAAAAAATGGAGGAAGAGTCCTTTCATGCGAAGGTAGTCTCCAGCTCATTCATCAGTACTACAGATAGTATGAAGAATGCTGCGCGAACAAAGGTCGACGCTATCATAGCACAAGTGCGCCTTGCCTTTCAAGCAAAGGACGATTCGGGCACGGGAGAAAGTGCAAATGACCATGGAGATGCAGAAGCTGATGTAATGAAGAAGAATATGGATGAAGCAATAGAGCTTAAGTTTGTTGATGCCCTGTGTGATTCTGTAAGTTTTCAACTCCGTTTTGTCTAGGACTATAAAGATATAGCTTACAAATGTAAACATTATTGCCGTTCAATATCAGTAAGTGTTCGTGGTTAATGTTTTGTCTATATTCACCCATTCTTGTCCACTCACCTGCCTAGTGAGATATTGTATGCTTATTAGTCCATTCAAAGGCCTTTGCCAGATCAATTTGTCTATGAGCTTTGCTTTTGACTGAGAGCAGATATGCTTGACGATAATTCAGCTCAAAGACTAACAGGTACCCAAACAATTTGCATTGCTCTTCTAGATGCATCAGTCTATTTATGTAATGATGTGTTTTGCATCCCAACAAGGGGTCTTCAATAGGGGATCAATATGTATTGTTTGTTAATGTGTCTATGACCAAAACTGTGACTTTGTTATGGTTGAATTTTGTTGATTTTTGAATAAATAATTTTACAAGTGATTTTGGTGATGATTATTAAGTTAAAAAAGATCATGTTTATGTATTGCTAAAGTGACCACCTGCCTTCTGTGTCTCAGTACCTCTTACTTACACATTTTTCAGTTATTTTTTCACTTCTTTGGAATGAGAAGGAAAAAGTTTCAAAAGGTCTTGATGTCTTGCAAGACAGAAAAAGAAATGTTTTAATGAGAGTCTTGAAGTTTCTTCTTGCCCTTATATGTGTATGTTTAGGACCCATCAGGTGCACCTAGAAGGACTTTAGTTTTGACTTGGGAATTTAAAACCAGCTATTCTTCCTGATGCCAATGACCTACTGTAGGCATTGAAAGCAATCTGTGTTAGTTTGAGCTGAATATACTTTCACTAGGCCACAGCTATGTATCTAAACAGTACATTACATACTTCCTATCAAGTACTATTCATAGAGAGAGTAAGGAGGCAAGCTAAGAATATAGTTCTTCACATCCTTGTTCTTTATTTTTAAGCATTTGAAATTCAAAGAGAAAAACAAAGTGTATTAATCTCATAAAAGCTTATTTTCCATTAAGTATCTCACATGGAGTTGTTTTTTAATTAAATGTACATTACATGTTTGTTGTCTGAAGAGATAGTAACTTTTATTACCATATGGACCAGTGGATGACCCATGTTTTTTTGAAGTATTTAACTTATTTGTCTATAGTAGCATAGTCTCATAGTAGTTACATTTGTTACACTCATTATCAGATATAAAAAGATAATTTCATATATGTTTTGTGTCAGCAGTGTTGCAGCCTATGAATTATTAAAAGCTACTGATATGTTTTAAATGCATTTTTTCTATTGTGCATTTGCTTTTTGCCAGGTGGAGAGCATCTTTGATTGAATTCTCTGTCTGTTTTCTTATATCCATAATACAGTTGTGAAAGTGATTATAGCTTATTTGGATAAAAGAATTGCCACTAATGAATTTCTGCATTGCTATAGTGATTTCTCATGAAAGTGATTCTTACTCCAATATGCATTGTTCTTATGATTTTCCTCTAATATTTTTATAGATGGTTGGTGGCAGCTTTGATTTGGAGCTCAATTATGATGTGCAAGATTCCTTTGACATATTGACTATGTTTGAACTATTTGAGCGTGTTTCTTCAAAGACTAAAGTGATTATATTCTATGCATTTCTATAAATTTTACCTTCTTTTGATGTGTTGAAAAAACTCCATGTTATCTGCTAATTTGTACCAATATTTATTTTGTATTTGATCTAAAGATGTTTTGAAAATGTGCAATGTTAAAGCTAGGCTACACCACACCATAGCTTACCTATATCTTATAGAAGACTTTGCTCTAAAACTTACTTTAGGTCTAGTTTACCAATTATACTTTTTAGTGCTTTTTCAGCTATTCTTACCATTCTTGGGCAACTAGTTTAATCCATCTGTATTTTATGACAGCCAAATTTCTATCACCTCTATTTAATTCTAGTAGTAGTTCTAATAAGGATCATTTTTGAAATGCTTTTGGCCTATCTAGTATGTTTTTCACTCAAGCTACATGAATCAGTATGTTCTTAAGTATGAAATAGCTTCGAACCAAATAGATAGGCCTAATCCACATAAGTGATTTATTTATATGCAAGCTTTATATGCATTATAATCTCACTAATGAGTGACTCTGAAGACTTGTGGATTCTATTGTACATTCAATTCTATTCAATTGCAACTTAGCAGTAATTGAATTTCCTTATGAAGATGGTTTGTTTAGATCAGTGGTTTTGAACCTCTCTGCAGCAGCAGAACTCCAAGTACACATTCAAGTTCCTTGAGGAATCCTTGTTCACATATCTGCACAGAAAAAGAAAAATTAATGTTGATAATAGTGTTTGTGTGTCTTCTTGTGGAGTGTACTGGGGGAACTCTGGTTGAAAACCACTGTTTTAGATACTGCTTTTTGTCAGCTAGAAACAAGTCCTGTGATTATAGTTTCCTTTCATCTGTATCATTCTAGTTTTGTTCCTCATATTGTTTGCCTCATTAACACTGACCATGGCATATCCCTTTATTTTTCAGTTTCAAATTCTGGTGGTACTGCATGCTCTCTTGAAAAAAAGTGTAGAAAATCTTCAAACCTGTACCAAAGCTGGTTTGATCACAATGCTTCTGGATAGAATTTCAGCTCACAGTGATGAAATGATTGCAGGTACTTTATTCATGGGCATGCGATTTAATGTGATAGGACTCATAGCCTGTGTTTGTATACTGTTATTATTTAGTTTTTTAGGAGGATTTTTAGTGACAGAGTGAGGCATTCCTATCCTGGGGTGGAAAAAAAGCTTAGCTTTCTATGAAGCCATTTCAAAACAAAGCGTTTCCTTCTACCTTTTCAACAATTCTTCCTTCCCTCTTTTCATTCCCTCTTTCCTTTCTTTGTCCTTTTTCTTTCCCTCTTTCCTTCCATTTTCTCCTCCTTTTCTCCTTTTCTCGTTCCCCTTTTAGCTTCCTTCCAAACAATGGACCCTCCTGAAAAGGTGCTCCATGGATTTACGTATTTTCCACTGCTAATGTCTAATATCTACTTTAATATCAATTTTTCCACCTGAGAATATCTAATTTACTCATGACTGTACCAGTGGCGTAACCAACATAAGTTGGGGATTAGTACATCTTCTGAGGGCCTTGAACTTTTACTTCATGAAGGGGCCTTGCAGAAGTTTCCAAGAGACAAGTTTTTAGGATTATTTGGAGCAAACAGTAGGATGGGGCCCCAGTCTTGTTGAATTCCTAAGGGCTCCGAGTGTCTCATGACCCGTTCACACTGCTTTGTTTTCGCCTCCGTTTTTGGGAAACCAATCACACTACTCCATACAAAAACCCACAAAAACGGAGATTTACAAATATGCCCTAAAAGTGGATATCTACGTAAACGGAGGTGTTTTCGAACAAAGTAGGAGATTTCCTTCGAACTCAGTAGATAGTGTGAACGCACGGATCTTTGTCTCGAGCACAGCCTCCGTTGCCGTGAGCAGCGTGAACCCATAAAAACTGGTATTTTTATCTGGATTTTTGCACAGAAATGGAGCAGCGTGAAAAGTTGACAGATATCTACAAAAACAGACAAGTTTGTATGTGAAGCAGTGTGAATCCAGCCTCAGTTACACCACTTGACTGTACCCATCGTTTTAATTGTACTCTTTCTATTTAGACAAAATGATCGAAATTGTTGGTCTGCTAGCAACTTATAGTGTAACAATTAAAGAGCTGAAGCACTTTCTGGCATCGCTGCAAATGTGTGATGATGGCAGATGGGTAAGACTAGTTGCTTATTAGCTACTTTGACATAGTCTCTGCAAAAATTTTTGCTGACTCCGTAAGCCAGTCCTCTTATCAAACGACCTAATGCAAAGTGAAAAGCTCGGAGGTTGCTGTTCATATAAATAATTAAAACGATGTTCTATACCAATTTCCTCATTGCACCTGACTATTAACAGTTTTTTACATAGATGACCTCTTCATATTGTCGAAGTTTTAAAGGAAATCAAGGTGATCATTTGTGAAAGGCAGCTGGAGTAAAACAGTATATTGTTTTTGCAAATGAAGCATTAATCAAAGTTGGTATAGTTCCTTACAATAGGCAATGGAGCAGAGTACGGACCACCAGTCTGGAGAATGAGAACCGTTGTTCCAGAAGTCAGGGTTTTTTATACGTAACCTGTGACCCCAAACACGGCAGACTATTGAAGCATTCATTCTAGTCTGTTTATTACTCTTAGGTTTTGATTAAGCGGGGGTCCTTATTAGCAGGGGAGTTGGAAATCCCCAATATGAAATAAACGAGGGGGGTGGGTCAGAATAAGGGGGGTTTGGGTCTGTTCAATAATTACTTCACGCTGAAATGCATTGCCATTTTCGAACCACCCACCCCTATCATCACGCTCTGAATCATGAAAAACGTGTAGAACTACCATTGAGATAGGCCTATCTCTTTGAGATTTACCTACCCCCTAGGCGTGACGTAATTATTGAACAGCCCCTGTGAAGTTTGGGGTAACTGTGCACCAACCAGCACAAATACGAAAAGTCCTGATAAACATTACAGCAAGCAAATGCTTAAAGGAATCTTACCTCATCGCATCCATTCATCATTTGGGACACGCAACCGCAATGCCATATTTTTTGCAAGTTTCTCTAATAGAGTTGTGAAAGTGCAGGACAAGGCTCAAAATCATCAATGTTAGTACTGTATGTTAATACTTCAATTAAGAGGGTCCTCCCCCAAAATAATGTTGCTTTTGGAAGAAGTACATTCGGTAATTGAAAAGGTTTTCATGCCCCATAGCGCCAAGTGTCTCATGAGCAATACAATGTTGTTATAGGGAGGAGAGGGAATGTGTGTAAGGTACAAGGGTGAAAATAATTCTGAGGTGATAATGCTTTCTGAAAAGTTTTTTTAAGTGTCCCAAGGATATTGTACATCTCAGGAATGATCCCTCTAGCTCTTTTTTCAAGTTTTTCCATCATGGTTAGTCTGTTCTTTGCTTACTTGTGCAGGACTAGAACAGAGCTTAATCTGTATCTCCCACGATTCGTTTACATGTGGTCTCTAATGAAAATCGAGGTGCTAGGCTTTTGAAACTTACTATAAGATATTTTGCGTTTTATGACAATATCAGAGCGTTGCGATGACACTTGAGAATCGACCAACCAAACCTGGCTAATTGCTGCAAAGAATAAGAGCCCTATAGAAGCGATTAAAGATCTTATCGCCTCTACGTTCCATATGTTGTAGGACTAGAGTAGTGGCCTTGGGACTTAATTCGTGTTCAAACAAAATTCACAAATACTTTCCAAGTGCAATTTACAATGATTGCTCATCCATTGCTGTTTGATCATGCACTTGTATTTGAAACTTTTTTGAGGGAGAGAAGGGAGGAAGAGGGGAGGAGAGTTGAAAATGATAGAAAATCCCGAAGATCTTGACTGCATATTTTCCACGCGGTGTTTTACTTGGTCTTGGACCTCTGCATGCGATGGCTCAGAAGTTTAACACGGTTTAGAAGCCAATTGTTCTGAGCATTTACTTTAGCTGAAAAATTTGTAACTTGATATGCCGACGTTTATTTCAGATATTGAATTTCGAGTAGACCCTTCAATTTCTGTTCTATAATTCCTCTGTTCCAATTGTAAAAATCATTCGTTTTGGGTGTGGTAGTAATCAGAAATGCGAGTAGGTTGTGAAGAAGGAATGCCATTTGTGTTACGTTTGCTTTGTACCTGCAATAAAGCAGCTGACGACACATCTGTGAAGATGTTGTTGCGTCAGGTGGATTTGTTGATTTGGGATGTGAGATAATTAGCAAAGAAAGAACTTTCGCAATTCCATACTTCATTTTACGGATATTATATTAGTCATCTTAAATGATTAATTGATAGACAGTTTGTTTACCTGACATAATAATATTTTTGTTTAGCCAAGGCACGCGTTTAAGTTGCTGGGAATATTGAAGAGAATGCCCGAAAAGCATGGACCCGATGTTTACTTTGATTTCTCTGGAAAATCAGGATCAGTAAGCTCTTTCGTTGTCCTCTTTTATCTATAAATTATTTCATCCAAAGCTATCTGAGTTTCTCAGAAATTTAGATAAGGTGGATTTGGCTGAATGTTGGGCTAGTATCCCAGTGGTACTGGTTTGAATTCTACCACTTGGCAGTCACTGCTACGTCCGAAGGGGCACCCAATCTTTCCATACCCGAGCACTAGGCAAGATCTTTTTTAGGATCTTTTTAGCACTAGGCAAGATCTTTTTGACACTAGGCAAGATCTTTTGCCATACCCGAGCACTAGGCAAGATCTGAGAGGTATCTTCAAAGGCCAGTCTTGTTAAGTTAGTTTCCCTGCGGATAAGGAAGTATAACCGAGACTGAGATTATTTTCTGTGTTTTTGAATTATAATTTCAGATTCAATGATATTGTTTGAATTGTATTGACAATGTGTAAGGAGGCTTAACTATGGTAATGGTGTTTAGCTACGTTAGATCCATACTTGGGTAGTTTCATTTACTAAGATGAACATGTGAGATAAGCCTACAAAAGAATATTTACACTGAACACTTATTTTCCTACTTTAATCATCAAAGATTACGATCACCCGCAGCTGCATGAAATGCATAAAGGTGGTCAGTTATGTTAAATGCTGACAATATATCACTGAACACAAAGAATCACATCCCCTTCCTTAGATAACTCAAACTGAAAGAGCTAGCCCCACCAGTTAGTGCTACCACCAGAACAGCGGTTATATTGCTTTGATTTTTTTATATTTATAACTTAAATAGTGTGAATTTATATCATTATATAGCATTGTATTCTCGTTGTTATTTTATGTTATATGTTATATTATATTACATTATATTAAATTATATTATATTACATTGCATTACATTATATTATATTATATTTTATTATATTATGTTATGTTATATTATATTATATTGTATTATAGAGTTATCATCACAGCTATTGATGTAGGTTCAGATATTCAGCTCAAAGCGAAGATTACATTATATTATATTAAATTACATTATGTTATATTATTTTATATTATATTATATTATTTATATTATATTATATTATATTATGTTATATAATATTATATTATATTGCATTATGTTATGTTATATTATATTATATTATATTATAGTTGTATTATATTATGTTATATTTGAATTATATTATATTATATTATATTATATTATATCATATTATATTATATTAATTACTGTATTTTTGTCCACGTAGGGAATAGTTGTACCTCCAATGATACGGTGGCCACACCAGCCTGGCTTTTCCTTTGCTACATGGTTGCAGTTAGATGCAGCTCATTTGTCAAGTGTTGAACAGAATATGAAACCTCACATTTACAGGTATTAATTGTTTAGGGCAAAATCATGTGCTTATTTTGAAGACACGTATTGATTTACTTGTGTCCAAAGATAACCGCATCTTTTAGTTGAAAGTGAAACGTAATCTATAATTCATATGGAGGAGGGTGGTACTAGTTTCATATCATTGTTTTGGCCATTCCTTGGTGTATTAGATATCAAACTTCACCAACAGCATTTCATATGATCTCATTGTCTTTCCTTGATCTGTAAATTGTAGTTATAGTTATAAGTTAATGACCTTTTCCATTGAGACAGCATGTGAGTAGCTGTTTTTATCGTGTTTCATTAGACCATAGTGTGATTATTACGTAATCTCGGAACAGTAGTGACTAGTCCCCTAGCATTGCGTAAGTAGAGTGAGCTCGAGTGCATAGGTAGAGATAGGACGTGAAGTAAGAACTAAAGCCTAGCGCACACGAGCAACATTTGGGCTCCAAACACAAAGATTATCGTGTCTGAGAAAATTTTGCCCGTGTGCGCTACTGAGAGATTTTTGTGTTTCAAAGATTATTGGCAAGATCAAATATGCTAAATGTAGAAAACTGTGTTTGAAACACAAAATATGCCTGTCTGCTTTTCTTTCAAGTACAAATGTATCTGTGTTTGAAGCAGAAAAGTTGTTCGTGCGCACCATGCTTAAGTTAGGTGGGATCAATAAATCGTAAGCAGTTATCTAGTTAGAAAAGCTAGAATCTTATGCATAGTATTTTCTAAATGTTAGCTGCCGCATTTTCTTCAGTCCTTATTCACTTTGTACAACTGTGTTAAGCGTGCATAGTATAGTCCATAAGATAACTTATGGAAATCATCTCGCAGATCGTCTCACAGATCGTCTCGCAGATCGTCACGCATTTCCATGAAAATTGACCTAAATTTCCTATAGTGTAAATCCACTTTCAATTGCTGGGGTAGGGTGGGGCTGCTTTTCACTTTACAGTGTATTCTCTTAAGAGCAAGAATTGAATTTCCCTACCATCGCGCTCATCTGGACATTTCTGAATAATATTCCATCTTCCATAGTTTTATGAACAACAAAGGGATTGGCTATTCAGCTCATTTCTCAGGACCAATGCTTGTAATTGAAGTCCACGGCAAAGCTAATAAGACCTTCACAATACTTGTCAAATTTGAGTTCAGACCTCAAATTGTAAGTACAAATATCGATATCTTTTATAATTTGCCAAGCATATAGCAAAATTGCTTAACTTCCATTCAAACATTCAGCTGTATCGTTTCCTACGGAGCTGCATATCTCAATGTTATGTCAGAATTATTGTTGCCCTCACGTTTGATTCAGCCAGACCTACTCAGTTCAATTTAAGCAAGAGTTCAATGAAAAGCAGTTACGTTGGATCAGACTGGATGCCTATGTAAGTGGTTTCTCGCTTTTGGAAGAACTTCCGATTTTAAAAAAATGTTTGAGCCAGGACCAAGTCCCTTCACAGGCATCTTCCAACCCTCATAAGTTAGGGGGATGGAGGTAAAGTCGCAAAGAAACTAAATATGATAAGCATTTAATTGTTATTTAGTGCTTATTTAACTCTGAGGTCAGGTATAGCTACTGTATAATTTGCCTTTGGAATTCATCGCCTTCCTGGCTGAATAATGGTTGAATTCACTCCCAGTATCACCGATCTATTCAAGTTCTAACTCTGCAGGATATGCTGAAGATTAAGCTAAATATTTTTTTCAGTCAACTACGGAATTGCAGATTTTGAAACAACACGATCTCCAAATTTTGTTCTTGATAAAACTTCTTCCAGTGTAGTTGTTTTTGCAGGCCCCACTGTTTACTAATTTACAAGTTGTACACGTTTACATGAAAAGTCTTTTGCTTGTTAAGAATCTTTAGGCTAGATTGGAACCTGCATCTCATAATGCTTCCTTGTATCTGATTTAAGCGTTGTCTAAACTGTAACTTTCTCTTGCCAGTGGTATCATGTTTGTGTCTCTCATGTGTATAATCGGTTCAAATCGAGCGAAGTCCGTTGTTTTGTCAATGGGCAGGTGGTTACAACTAGTGAGATCCACATTCAATCTTCAAAGGAGGTAAGAGTTTTGGTTATTCTTACACATATGTTCATACGCGATTTTAGTTGCTACTCCTAAATGAAAAGATCTCTGTTGCAATCTGCGCCTGTTTGGAGTGACGGGTATTTCTTCATTTATGAGGGAAGGGAGGAGGTGATAGCCTCTTGGGTGTTGTCTGTTATTGTTACTTGTGAACCATTACTATTGCACCTTTGTCAAAATTCATCGAGTCTAGCATTGTTGCGAAAGGGGGGGGGAGAAAGATGAACGTCCTCTCTCTCCTCCAAGAGTCCATCACTCCCTGCCTGCCCCTGTTGCAGCATGATGTTTGTGATATGTGGATATGAAATACAGTTGTGTAGAGTGCAGAGAAATTATGCTTTTCTGCTTCATATTCCGAAATGTTACATATTTTTGGATTTTTTTAATGTAACGGAAAGATTATTTGTGTTTTAGCCAATGGAAAAGTGCTTTGTTGGATTTGGTCAAACTGGAAATGCTTCCAATCACAAATTCTCATTTAAAGGCCAAATGTCTGCTGTTTACTTGTTTGGGGAGCCTCTTTCCCAATCAGCAATAGCTGCTATATATAGGCTTGGCCCGGGCTACAAGGTTCGTCTATTAGATTTCCGGTTCATTGCTCTTTGCACACATGGATCTGCTTGTGAAAGCCTTATCGAGTGCCCTCAAAAGTTAAAGCTATGTGTACGATCTGTGCATTTAAGACTTAGTATGACATCACTTTATGTGTGATACAAGTTCATGATATATGATTTAGGCTCTGATGGTTGTTATAGATTAAAGATTGAAACTTGTAAACCATTATCAATAACACTAGACCATTGTACGACTTCACACATATAT
Organism: Cassiopea andromeda; assembly: GCA_018155075.1. Classification (NCBI taxonomy): domain Eukaryota; kingdom Metazoa; phylum Cnidaria; class Scyphozoa; order Rhizostomeae; family Cassiopeidae; genus Cassiopea; species Cassiopea andromeda. The sequence goes on from WIPJ01000447.1 coordinate 2,408,363, forward strand.
GATCTTCATCAAATTTTATTTCTTTTTCAAGTTAATTGATCGTATTTCATTTCTTTTCATAAATTTTTATACACAAATTTTTATATTCAACGTAATTTATACCAACAACAAACTATAAACTAAGTTATTTATTAAATAGAGATACAAGCACATTAAAAAAAACTTATTTAAAGGTGATCTGGTGTTTCAATAGCTGCATCCTTTCCTAGGCAGTTTGCAACAATTAAGTAATTTCAAAAATCATTATTTTATTTATCCAGTATGTCTATACCACGGTTTTTGAGTTGTGTATTGTATTTGGATTGGTATAGTGTCAAAAGATAACTTGCTCCGTGTGAACCATTAATTTTGTATGTGTAACGCCTAACAAATTTTCATGCCATTCCAATTTAAAAAGGGATCGAGCAAGAAATATTTTCCAATAGCTAAATATTGTTATTGAAAATACATCTTGCTCTATCGCTTACCTCATATGTGTTAAGTTTCCAATCTATAGCTTTTTCAAAAGCTCCCATGCCCACTATATTTTGTAGTCTTTCAAAGTGAATTATTCAAATTAGAAGTATGTGTTGTTCCTACTTAGGGCAAATTCAAGTTTGAATCAGAATTAGACATTCCACTTTATGAAATGGACAGAAAGGTAAATTGTATATCTTCCTCAGCTTTTGCTGGACAGACACTGATTATGGCCTGTCATATCAACACAAGATGGGCACTGAAATGCAATGAAATAAGTCTACAATGATTTTTTGGGAACTGTTGTTATATGATGGATTTGGGTAACTAAAATGCTGAATTCATTTAAGTAGCCTTAGTATTCAGATTTTTCCCAGCTTGATTCTGTCAAGATAGGTTTAATGAATTTACCAGCCTACTTGTAGAGTCTATAACGAACACAGAGCCATTAGTCTGTAGGCTTCCAATATGGCGCCATTTGTGGATGAAGTTTCACATTTTCAAGCCTTATGATCCGCAGAGTAGTAGAAAAAAAAACTAATTTGATATTTGCTTGATAGTATTTGAGGGGAACTCTTTGAATCATTTAGATTTGAGCTGTCTTTACTATAGTTAATACTAGTTTTTTGTCTGTTTCTATTTTGTATTTCTTTCATCATCTTCTGGCAGCTGCAGATTCTAACTCCTGACACACAAAGCTTCGTTAGCTTTCTTTCTCTTGAGTTTGCCATATTTTCATCTTTAGACACTTTTTGATGGAAAACTTGCAGCAAGCATTGTGTTTACTTTCAATCCAAAAGCAGTGGAAGGACAAGTGTGTCTCGAATCATCTCCAAACGACAACAAAATCTACTTCATGCATACTTCTCGTGCAATTATGCTTGAGGTAGGAGGTTCTTTTTTACCTATATTGCTTATCACAGTCCTTTATTTATTAGATAAAGCTGAAATGATATACTTTATCCGTCTTGCTTATTTATTAAGTTTCACAAATTGCAACATAATATCCTGTTTGTCACTTTAGAGCGCTTCACAATACTACCAGGAAGTCAAATTACATCCTAGATTAAGTTATGCTTGAATTAATCTTATGACTAACAAAGAATTTAGGAAACATAAAGATGTTAATTTTTTGAATAAACAATTCATTTTGGTTGTAATTTGGCAGAAGGTGGAAGATTCAATATGTATTCATTGCATGCTTGCTTAAACAGTTAGGGCTAGGCTGTTGCTAGTGCTACTCTTTGAATTGCTGTGTAGCAAGTAAATGTTAGCTATCGAAACGCTTGCATTCAAAGTACACTGAACAAACTGCATTAGTAATTTTTTCACATTCAGGTAAACATGCATTAAGGGAGAATTATCCAAAGAATTTTACTGGGCAACAATGTTGCACCACCGCCTAGTTTTATCACGTGAATTAAAACACTACCCCAAAAAAGTAGAATTTGTTTTTTTAAAAGGCCGAATGCTTTCGAAATTTTTGGATTATTTGAAGTGCGATACTTTTAGCATCTTGTCGTTGCATTGCTTTGCCAAGTGTTTTTATTTAGGTTGATTTTATTGCCTGTAGCTCAAATTTCCTCCATGTAGTAGTAAAGTTTCTCAAAAATCCAAAATTTTTGTATGACACAGGATATTAAAGTTGCAATTTTTATTCACAAGTTGACAAAAGGTTATTCTCATAAATAAACAACAGGAATGAGGAAGATTTTGCATCAGACTTCGCTCTTTTCACGCGGAAGTATCTTAATCTTAGCACGTATTCAGCAGTATTTCTCCTGTCATTGAATCTAACATTTCAATTCTTCTTTGTGCTTCTTTCAAGAAAGTAATGCGTGCAGGCCCATAGTGCTGGATAGGTAGCAGGCAGTGCTAGACAGCATTCGGTGCCTGATAGGTAACCTAAATTGTTTTTTGTAGATCTCAACACTGTGCTTATAATTTTAGTGATGTCTCTCTTTCATCTGTTTCTAAAGGGAGTTCAGTCTGTAGTAACACAATCTCTTCAAGCAGCTTTACATTCGCTCGGTGGTATTCAGGTAAAATATGTTCACGAAGGTTGTTATTTAATCTGAAAATGCAAGTACAGTAATTGTCTTTGAGTAATTCCATGCTTTCAGATAAACAGTGCATTTTGCTATAAAATATTTTAGGTATTCTTTTCCGAAGCATTAAAGAATGCACGCAGTTATTTTTGTGGACTTTGTAATTTTCACGTTTGTTAAAACAGACGGCAGTTAAAAGTTGTACATCGCGGGTATGCCCGAGTATGCCCGAGTTTTCTTTTCGTTCACTTGCATCGTATTGTCCCATAACTTTTTTCTCCTTTTGTGTTTGTGCAGATGCTTTACCCACTTTTCACTCAACTTGACTGCCCATTTCAAGGCCAAGACAAAGCAGAAAGAAAAATATGGTATTGCGATTTTTATTTTCATTTGCAGTCAGCTTCAGTTTAGATTGAAATTGAAATCTTTCAGTGCTTTTGCGAGAGAAATGAAACCTGGCTTATTTGAAACATGCATTGTTGTTCAGAAAGAACAACAACGAGGTAGATTTTATACCTCTCTACACGTTCTTGTTATAAGAAAAACCACCATTTTGCCTGAGCCTCAATTTTCTTATCTTTTCTTGAAATTGAGGCTGCAATATTCCTAAAATTTTCCTAACTTTTACGGGAGTAAACGGAATAAAATGGGTTACCCATTCTTTGTTGATGTTGTATACTCGTATTTGAATTCCATCTTGAAAATTTTGAATGTAATAGTGACATAATATCAATTTTTGGCCAACAAAAACACTTGGTTTTGGAATTGAGCCATGTGATTTTCTTAAGATTTTGGCCGTTTCAGCCTCATTTTCTTATATACTATTGTCGCATTTAAAAAGACGTATAGTCGCATAAAGTACCAATTTAATACTTGGCGATAATTTGGGTATATTAAATTGGAAGTAAATTACACTTCGGTAGTTTTATATGTATAGTGAGTTTATTAAAACCATAGTTATTAACGCACATGAATACTTAAGATTTGAACCTCAAATACATGAAATTATTGAGGTTCAATTTTTAAGTGTTTATATGTGTTAATAATGATGGTTTTAATGAACTCACTATAGGTGTAAAGCTACTGAAGTACAATTTGTGCCATAGAACACGGGATCTAGTCAATACATTGGCAAAAGTGCCTGTGATCGAAAAATGTTGGAAATACTTTTAGTGACGCGGTTAGAAGAGATTCAATATGCAGATTCTGTGTGGACCATTATTTGGTCCTTTGCTGTCTATAAATTTTCATTACTTAATCATCCAGCTTCCATATTGCTTGTGGTAGTTAGTTTTTACATTGATTCTGGAGTTATTTTTGTCATAATTAGCAATTTGAACCTGCTTTTAGCTGAAAGCTCCTTTTCATATGTCATTTTATATGCGGACTGAGACTCATTTTTCATTCCATAGCATTTTACTTCTGAGCTTGGTTTACGATCTCCTCCGTGGTTCCGCTATGTGTCAACAGCAATTTCTGCAAAGCCAGGGGTTTCTCATTATTGGTCATATCCTTGAAAAGGTATAGTGCAGTTTTCAGAAATAAGTTACTTTGTAGAACAAGGGCCACGACGGGAGGCAAAGTCAATTTGAGTTTGCATTTTCATCCCATTTATGAATCAGACACTACCATTAACAATTAGATCAGACGCTATGATTGACACATCCTTTCATTAGACACCACCATTGTGAAATTACATTGACAGATCCTTTAAACACTACCATTTGAAAAAGACGTTACGGGGCATACGTGTCCCATCTTCAGTTCAATATGAGATCAGAAAAGGGGTTTATATATCCTAAGTGTGGAACAATAGAGCATGGAAATAGAGCGTGTATTCATGCAGAAAAGGCACAGTGCTTTTAAAGTGAATATAGATTTAGACCCTATGTACCATCGCTGGGTTTTTTATAACTTTCGTATTTTCTTTTGTTCTGCAAGTAGTTTTATCAAATTTATTGTGATCTTACTATTTGCAGTTTAGTAGTTTCAGAAGTTGGCTTAGATTAGCTTCGTCATATTTTATTGTAATGTAGCTATGTTTAGCGCCAATGTTAAATAAAGTGAATATTATTATTATTGTTATTATATTCATCAAAGTATATTCATCAAGAATACATATTGAAAAAGATATCTGCCATTACAATGAGATCTACTTATTTCATCTTCTGCAGACGAGGAAAGGATTGAAATACTCCGGAGCTATTGACTTATTAATACATTTTTTACAACACGAGTAGCCAATTATAAGCACCTATGTTTAGCTAGGTTTATGATTGTATTGTAGTATTTCAATATACTTGTATGAAGTTTGAAAAAATTATTATTATATATTGTATTGTTTTGCATTTCAAATTTATGTTACGCATTTAGATTTGAGAGTATCATGCATAGATTTAGTAGATTTAGTTGTTGGTCAGTAACAAGTCATTTAAACACCTTTTAGGTCATCAGATTCATAGTTCAAATTTTGATTTTCTCGAGAAACATTATCATAAGAGAATTGTTTGATAGATTTGTAAGAACAGATTTGTAAGATCAATCGTAATGCAGAATAGAGAACGATTTCAAACTACTGTAGGGACTTTTGTTTACATTTAAAGAGGTTTTTCTGCCAAGATTTTAATAGAATGAATAGTCTCAGCGCCCTTTTACTGGTTAATATATTAAGTGGTGAGAATTTTTTGTTCCAGACTGTTAGAACGATATATGGTCTATTGATAGCTCAGTTATTCGGTTTTAACTAATAGTATACTTTTGATTGGCAGTCTTCGGAATGTCATTTATCAGAAGAGGTCATGGATATTTTACTGGGATTAGCAAGGTAAGAGTTGATTTACTTTTGACTCCCTCCTTTTTGTTTATGATAAAAAATCCTTCGGTTTTATACAACCATGTGATGATTGAATGAGTTTGCAGAGAGAACAGACCCAAAGTAGTTTATTTTCACAAGATAATTTTGTTCCAGTCATTCAAATCCTATGCTTTTTAAACAAGTAAAGTTTGATGTAGGTTATTCATTCAAGGCTGTAATTTATACAATTCACTGCTAATAGTTATTGCAATATCCCGAGACTTTTCCATTGAGAAGATCCTAAGAAATTCAAGCTAGGAAGTGTATTTATTAATTTCAACGTTTGGTGAATGAAAATCCCATTACATCTATCAGTGCTTGTTAATAATTTAGTGTTTATTTGGCTATCAACCACTTCTAAGTACATCAAGTTATAGCGGAAGATAAAATAAAATTCAGAATATGAAAGTAAAGAATGAAATAAGAAAAGAAAGAAACGAAAGTAAAATGGAAAATAGAGCAGAATAAGAAATAAAAAATGTCAACACTTTCAACTGTGTCGAATTCTCGCCAGGTATATTATTGACGTATTAAAATCATTTTGCGCCTGCTCAGGTACCTGATGTCAACACCAAGTGCCAGCGGACTCCTTGGCAGTCTTCTTGATCATATTTTGTTAAATCCGGCATTGTGGATAAAGACGCCATTAAGCTTGCAGGCAAACCTTTTGAGTTTATTTGCGACGGGTTACGTTGGTGGACTCGATTACGCTGGGTATATTCGAAAGGAAGTTGGTGTACCGAGATTGATGTTAATGCTTCGAAAATATTACTCTCTAAAATCATCACAAGCGAATCCAGCAAGTAGGTGTACTTTTTTGTTAATCATTTCAAATGATGCTACTTAATTCTACTGTTGATATTTGTTTTTGTTGTAGTTGTAGAATCTTATTTTCTACTAATCCATGCTCTTGCTTTCTCGCATCACACTTCTCGTTTCATAATTCTTCTTTTTTGTACATACTCCGTCCTCATCTGTTTTGCACTCTTTCGATTTGAACTATGAGTTACTCGCATATCACGTTATTTGAATATATCAGAAAACGTAACAGTATTCACTGTTATTCGTAACAACAGCTTGCTCCTGTGCAGCTTCAAAGTGGCATTCACATTGCCAAATTCCTATTATAGGTTTGGAAGCAAGAATATTCTGTTGCCATGTCATTGAGTTCCACCATCCCATTATAGAAAGGCCAAGCCCTTTTGTACACAATAAATATTGTCTCTCTCCTTCCCAATAAGTTTTTTATCCATTCAAAATAATAGAGAGAGATTTCTTAGATGTCCACGAAAACAACACAGTTTTATTCGCCTTTGTTTATATTTTAGCGGTTGGCTCAACAACGGAAGAGATTATTTCACTGAGGGCTTTTATGCTGCTTTTGATTAAGCAGATGATAATCAAGGTATTTTTTATGGATTGGATGGTTCTTTCAGTTTGTACATTGATTTTCTATTTATTTATGTAGGCCAGTATGAAAACTTAAATATGCTTAATTTCGCCTTGTTTCAGAGGTTTATGACACCATTTAATATCTTTCCTTTGCTTATGATTGTACTTCTGCCCCCCCCCCCCATAAATGGGGTTTAGAAGATGCCTCTTAAAGGATTTAATTTTGACTCGAGTATTTAAGGCTGGGTACGTTTCCAGGAATCACCAATGTTTTGTTGTAGGGTAGCCGGTCATTAAAGTATGCTCTCACACTATTAAAGTGTGGTCTCTGTTGTAAATTTTGATTTTAATATTACAATAGTCTAATTTTATTTCAAAATTTAATCTTCGCATTTTGAAAATGACGTTGCCATTTTATGATTTTATTCAATCAGTCAATTGACCATGAGCAGCATTTTATGGCTAAAGTCTGACTAGGAATAGAGGCCCATCAGCCATGAAAGAGGATGCGTAGAAGACTGCAAACTCATTAATGGTATCAAAAGTTGCAGTTGTAGCTATCAGCATGCCTTGCAGCTATTTGGTATTAACTTATCATGTGCTTTTCTGTAGGGAAATGGAATTCAAGACGAAGAGATGCGAAGTATTTTGGTCTACTTAACGATCGAAGATCATGTAATTAAAGTTTTAGTTTTCTACACAGTTTCTTGGTACATCTGTTGCTCAATATCTGCAGAATTAATTTGCCCTTGAATTCGTCCTATGAGGATAAGTTCATGCATTTTGAATACAATAAATCCTTCAAGCAAAGCAGTAAGTAGCCCGTGGTTTCTAGCTTTTCTTAAGTGATGACTGGTTTCCAAAGAGCGCCAATTATATCCATTCCGTCAGTAATCTCATAATACTTTTAATGTTATTTGGGCTCCTTCTTTTTCATTATTTTCTTCTTTTGAATTTTGATTAGGAGGAGAACTTAATCGATGTGCTTCATCTTTTGCTTGGGACATTATGTGAAATGTCTGAGAAAATTGTCGCGTGCTTTGACTTGTTAGAAGGTTTCAGGTGAGATACAATTTTCCTTGCATTTAATTCATTTTGACTCCTTTCTGCACTTTGAGATTTTATATGTATGTAATGTGTCTATATGAAGACCACCGTTAGCCAGTTTGCTGATAATAGTGATCTATGTTTGACTCTAAATTGATTTATATACGGTGAATAGCTCTTCATCTTTTCTTTCTTTTTGCTTCAGAATTCTGTTCTTGAGACTGCTCGTTTCACCAAATGAAAACGTTCGTGTTTGCTGTCTTAAAATCATCGCCGCATACATCAAGTGCCTTACACTTCAGTGAGTTTTTATCCCCTTTTTCGAAGTAGCCAGTATAAATTTGCATTTACTTGAATACTTATAGTTTTGAGGTGAAATATATCGCAGCTCTTTAGATATCTCCTTGTAGGCTACACTTGTAT
>WIPJ01000447.1:2428529-2452078 GCA_018155075.1 Cassiopea andromeda
ATATATATATATATATATTTGTATACATCCTGAATATAAACATATATCTGTTTATAGTCAGGATTTTGTTCATAAACAACATATTCTTCTAGTACTAATCTGTGCATCTTGATTATTGCCTTCAATTCCTTATATCTTCTAAATGAGCATTCATTTCTGTAAGGTTCAATTGGAAAAATAAAGTAAAAATAATTTGAATCAAAGCCAAACTTTTATCTGTCTTTGCAGGACATCGTTCAAAATATTCCTGGACATATGACAACAATCACACACCCAGAAAGACTTTTACAGGAAACTGACCTGAATAGGCTTCGGGCCCTTGTGTACAGAGAGGTAGAGGATAGTCGCCAATCACAATATGTAGCATTGGTTGTCGTTTATTATGTTGCTGTACTCATGGTTGCTAGATACAGAGATATATTAGAAAACGAAACGGATGATTTGGTTCCTAGAATGCAATCTGTTGGTGAGTTGCTGCCTTTTCTCCTACTCTGTTCTATTTGTTTTTTGTTTTGTTTCGACAGCTTGATAAGCGAGTACACACTTTTAAAAATAAGAATGACGTTTATGAGAATATTAATGCTCAGAATCGCTGAAATTTAAGAATAATTTAAGAACAACGCAAGGATCAAGCTTCATCAAGGCTTCGTATCATTGTGTATTTGAGCAATAGTACTGCTTGTAGATTAAATTTTTCACTATCGATACAATATTTGTTATTCTACCCTACTTCTATTTGCCTTTTTGATAAAGTAAGACATCAATAAAGATTTGAATATAATCTTTTGATTTTCAGAACTAGTTACAACTTCAATATTTAATAATATTTTAAGAATAATGCAAGGCTCAAGCTTCATCAAGACTTAGAATTGTTGTGTATTCGAACTTTAACGGTGCTTTTAGAGTAAGGTTGGAAAAATTTATGTAATATTATTTCTGGTCCTCTTTTCATTTGCTTTATGATTCATTGTGACATCAACAAAGATTTGAATAAATTTCTTTCATTTCCAGACCTAACTACACTTCTGACACTTAAGAATAATTTAGGGATAGGTTTGACTTAAAGCCAGAAAAATTAAGAATATTGAGGCTAGGAAAAAGTTAGGTTTTCTAATAAAAAGCAGTGTGTAATCTAAATATTAGAGCACTCAACTATCACCTGGAAAGCCGTTGGCATGGGCCATGTCTTTAGCGGTTGCTAAATGCTCGCTCACTGTTCACGCTGGGGTGAATGGGGGCCTAGCTACCACTTTGGCGAGTGTAGGTAGCGGGGGCAGGAATTGGTCACCCTACAATGCGGTGTCAATGGCCCGGAAGAAGTCTATTTTGTAGCAGGAACCCCCGGTACACGAAACTCTACCTACGTCTAACTGGCATTTTTTCAAACAGCGAATCGTACAAGGGACTCTTTTTTTATGCAAAGTTACTGGAGAAGTGTGTGCAGCCTATTGCCATCAAAAGATATTAAGTCTCAGACAGGCATATCTTTTTGTCATTCTTTGCTTGTCAGAGTGGGCTTTCTTTGAACTGAATAAAGCTAGAAATGATATATTTTAGTAGCTATATTTGTCTTGCATACATATGTTGTTAATGGTGTGTTTACTGGTCCGGGGATTGTATTTGTTCTGTTTGATTTCAGGCAAATCACTTTCACCCAACAGTAGGCAAAGAGCAGCCACATGGGGAGGAACTGTTAACCAGCCTCTTTCTGCTGCATTTACGCCTGCAGAAGAGAGACAACCAGGAGATGCAGAAGATTCTTCTGGAGCAGCTTCAAGCCCAGAAACACAAGTGAAAGAAGAGCATTTATCCCTTGAACAGCGCCTTGATTTGGCTTTCAAAAACTCCTGTATTTTGTTACGAGAAATTTTGTTTGATTTTTCTGGCTATTTAACGCGGATTCTCGTGGGAAGTCGCGGGCAAGATTTGATAACGGATGGTTTGGCGTCTTTAAAATCCGAAGAAAGCACGGTTGAACTGGTTATGCTGTTGTGCTCCCAAGAATGGCAAAACTCTTTGCAAAAACACGCCGGTGCTGCATTTGTTGATATGATTGATGAGGGCAGAATGATTTCACATTCTACTAGGGAGCGTATCGTGGTAACTGCGAGCGAGGCTAGGGACATTCTGAAGGAAAAGAAAGTTCTTGACAGCACTAGGCATACAAACTTCGATGAAATCTGTTCCAAAACGGAAGAACTCTATCATAACGAGAACAAAACATATGAGGAGTTCTTTAAGGCAAAAAGAAGGAGGAATTCAGCTTTTGCTGAAACACTCTTAGAAAAGGTTTGTTCTTAGTCCACTGTTCAGTATATCTATACATATATGTATAAGTAATATATACATAGATATAAACATAGTAGAGTAGAAGGTAAGTTTTGAAAGTTACTTACGTTATGAATTCTTTTGATAACATCAGCAATATTAACATAGGTAAATCATTTCTCAGTCTCACCATTCTCTTCTCCTCTACTCATTATTTGCTACTTTCCAAACCGTAACTGTATCGTAAATTTATCTAGTTTACGAAGGAGTATACAAAATCTACAAAGCTTCATTTCTTCTTTTCTACAGTAGTACCATCATGGTAACCTACTTCTCATTAAGGACGAACTAAATTGATTTTGGTATACTCATTGGTATCTGTGTTGTTATCTGTATCTGTAGGTATTTATTGTGTTATTTGTTGAAAGGTCATTCAGGGTAGCTATGCTTATCATGCTCCATATGGCATCGTTTTGTAACTATGTTTTGCTGTATTGTAATATTTTGAATTATTTAAAAAAAATTTCTTTTCTCCTTTTCTTTCTCTTCATGTTGACCAGCTAGCTATATTTGTAGTTGTTAAATTGTGCCTATATAAGAGTTTCCGACATTCGATTGCACATTTCCTGATGTAGTGAAGTATACAATTGTATTTAATTGTTACTCTATTTCTTATTAAAGTTTCAAAATATGTAAATGTATATAAGAACAGAAAGACTCTGAGAACAGAATTCAGCACCGCCTTGTCTTATGTCAAGTTCTGTCTTCAGGTAGAGGCCAACCTTATACTTTATACGAAGCCAATGCCTGTGATGGAAGGACTTTATACTATGGAATCCTTCCAGCAGAAGTTCTATAGTTTCTTGGCAGACTTTTACTTAGATTTTTTACATATAAATATACTGAATTATTTGATTTAATCTTCGTTTTAGACTTTTGACATCCTAACAAGTGAATTTGGTGCATGGCCAACACCGGAAAGAGAGGACTGTCATGTTTTTTATAAATTAGATAAATGGGAAGACAATTTACGTAGACGTGTAAGATTTGTAAAAAATCCACTAGGGACAACTCATGCAGAGGCTATTCTCGAACCAATTGCAGAAGAAGGTGAGAGTTTTTCAAAGTGTGGTTGCGTTTGGTTAATTTTTTCTCTGGAATCATTCCAATAGGAGATTATTAAAACTGAGTTAGCATTTCAGATTATTTCACGGCTGTGAGTCATATTTTTTTCAGCTACAGTGCAGTTTCTATCAAGCTAACACCGATTTGACACTAGCTTTAAATGATCGTGAAAGTTGTACCAATCTTTTTTGTTTCTAGATTTACCTAAAATAAGGAGCAGCCCGAACTTAAAGTACCATTTGTACCGCCAAAAAACCTTGGAACAGGCTTCAAATGGAATGGTCTCTGATGAGGAGACAGAAGAGGGTGAACTTGATGCTAATGAGCTGAAAAAGGAAGAGCTTATTGATAAGGATGACATGCAAATTGAAGCATTGCATACGATCAAATGTCATGTGATTGCTCCTGGTGTTGTTGTGGAGGGGACATTGGCAATAGCTACGTCATATTTGTATTTTACAGCTGATGATGAGAGCTTGGCCTTGCAAAAGATAGACCCTGCTGTAAGTGCATTCTCTCAACTATCTTTCATTTATACACGTTTTTTTTATAAGAACATCATTATTTTGCCTGAGCCTCAATTTTTTTAACTTTTCCTGAAATTGAACCTGAGATTTTCTTAAATTTTTCTTAACTTTTACTGAAATAAACTTTCTAAAATGGTTTGCAATGTCGTTATTAATATTGTATACTTGTATTTGAATTCTATCTTTAACATTGTGAATGCAATAACGACGAAATACCAATTTTTGGCCTATAAAAACACTTAATTTTGGAAATTAAGCCTCGTGATTTTCTTACAATTTTCTTAAGATTGTGACGATTTGAGCCTCAATTTCTTATAAACTTTTTCCTTATAAAAAAAGACATGTAGTTTACTATAGGACCTCCCAAAAAGTAAGCCTTGTTTGATTTAGTCGATCGTATTTCCTATAAGATTTCCACATGAAGAGTTTTGATCGACTCCTGGTGATAACATCTGCTGTTGTTTTTCATCTGCAGATAAATTTAATGCGTTAGTAATGCCTTGGCATATTCTATTCTCCCAGTTTTTTCCCATGAAATACGTTCTCGTCTGCAAAGATACTTTTTCCTGTATACTTTCAATTTCACTTTCTGTCTGGAAACGCATTACATTGGTTTACCCCCTATTGAAATTACCTCGGATTGAATTTACAGTAGGTAGAGTATATCAGTTGTATTTTCCACTCCTGGGGAAATGATTTAGAGTACGACTAGCGAGTGTTTACAGAGGGAAGATTTTCCACGTACAGATTCTAAGTTTCAACTCTTGTCGCCTTTTTGTTACCATTAATTTTTCTCTATATTTTATTTGAATTTTTGTCATCATATTATATACCGGAGTGATGGCTCAGTGATAGAGTGTCTGCCTCACAACCGGTAGGTCGTGGGTTCGAGCCCCGGCCGAGTCATACCGAAAACTTTAAAAATGGTACTCACTGCCTTCTCGTCTGGCGCTCGACTTATGAGAATGGAGTGGGAAAGTTAAACGCGCGGAGCTACCAGTGGACCAGACCCCCGCTGTAGCTTTCACTGCAATCGCAGACGCATGGCCTAGGGCCATAGAAACAGAGATAGGCGCCGCCCTATGCGTCATTGGGTGCGGGAAAGGACTTTGACTTTGACTTTGACATCATACTATATATAAGTGAATTAGTAGATGTGTCCTGGGCAGTCAGCAAGATGTGGTTGGGAGACTAATTTGTACTTCCCCATTCTTAGTCTCAGTGTTTCCACCATGCTCCTATTTGTCACTGGTTAAAAGGAGCTTGCCTCTACGACCCCTAAGCTTGAACCTTGCCGTCCAGCAAACAAGCCTCATACCAGCTCGACTACTTTTCCAAGTCTTTGCAATTCATTCAGGGAATGGACTCAAATAACTCAAGTTTTATGTAATAGTTAATATGTCGCTGGAAAGTTATTAGGTTGTGAGTTACAAACTATGGTATTGATTCCTAATTTGAGGCTTACGTTGTAGCGTTCAATAACGTTATTTTGGTCTTCACCAATCTCCACACAGTGTCTTTATCACGTTTTTTCAATATTCGCTGTTTTTCTTTTTCTTTTAATTGCCAAATTATGACAGGGCTATTTCTTTGAATCGCCATTAATATTTCTATGTATTTATCCACGCTATTTCATAAGTAATTAATTTCTTCAAGGTGTTTCCTATTAACTAGGACCATTGATTGCCAGTTTTAAGTTTCTACCAATACATTGCATCTCCCTACTGCATGGTCTTTTTGAAAAAGAGAAAAGAAAAATAGCTTTTATAAATATATACAGAGATAAGTTGATTCTTCGAAATCAGCTGGCTGAACAAGAGCATCTATTGGAATTAAACTATTTTTAAGTACAAGAGTTCATATTTAGGAGCTTAAGTAACTTGTTTACAAACGTTTTTCACACTTTAAGCTTTTCTTCAAAAATATACGGATTTGTACAGAATTCTCTTGCGAGTTTCCACGCTTCGAGTAGCGCTGCGTGTATTGCTTTGTTTGATTTATTCTCAAGTAAGTTTAAATTGCTCAGATAGAAATGTGGCAGGCAGTGGTTCTGAAAGCTCGCCACAAGCTGCAGTAGAAATGCATTGATCCTGTCTGGAAGCTTGCCAATTTCCCATGATGCATCGCTAACTTGTTTTTCGGATACGTACATGAATATGGTCCGTATCACAACAGTATCGAATAAAGGGCTTCTCGGACTTAACCGCAAACTGACTAGTTTCCGTATCACATCAAAGCAAAGCCCCCTGTTTTTCAATTTCATCATCTGGTTCTCCATGCTTATAAAATCCAGATTCCAAGCATCACGATCCGTAGAGTATGGTTTTGTCGATCCAGTCTCTTTTGATACAAGATCAATTCTGAGCTTCGCCGGATTCGACTGCCCTGAGTTTTGATTTAGGAATTGCTTTCTGCCTGATTTAGGCCAATAACCTTCTACCTGGAACGCTGGGTATATATCGATAATGAAATCATTGATAGCCAATTGTGGCTGACACCTGTTCACAGAGATTTGAAGGTCTTTGTTGCTCCAAGATGTCCGACCCACGGTTTGTGACAGGATGGTCTGAAAATTAATGATGTATGTGAGATAGATATCATTTTTATCAGTTAATTTTTTGTATAGAAAAAGGGTAGATTCTCATTCTTGCTGATGTGGTTTGACAGCAGGTTCGATATTCACATATAAAGATCATATATCTATATATACATATATATAAATATATATATATATATATATATATATATATATATATATATATATATATGTATGTATGTATGTATGTATATATGTATGTGTATGTATATGTAAATATATATATTATGTATATATATATATATATATATATATATATTTATATTTATATTTACTGATATTATTCCCCAGGTGCAATATTGACTGATAGCTTATTATCATTTATTAGTAGCGCCAGCTCTGTAGTAGACCAATGGGAAGGATGCTACGTAGAGCTTACAGTCAAACTCAGCCCCTTTGCTTTCTTGGTGTTAGGAGTGCGGGTAGCTCATGTAACTGGGTCATGGGAGAAAATTGCCTATAGTTGAGTACAGGCCTGTACACCAATTGATTCTCCATAAACCATCGATGAATGTTTTTTAGGTGTGTATAATCAGCATTTTAAAAGAAATAAACGAAGTTGATACTTGTAAGTTGATAATTACAATCAAGCTTCTCTGCAAATTAGACAACTGGGTGTGTACTGTCATCGCTAGATTTAAAATTACATCTTAATTGTAAAATATTTGACATGGAAAGAAAAGCTATACAAGAAAATCTTGTGTGATGACTTTTTCCAAGGATGATTGCTATTGCAAAATACGTAATGACAATTTTAATTGCCTTAGCCTTTATTATCCATTGCCTCTTCTTTTCTGAACAAAGGAGACCCATGGAGATGTGTTTATGAGTCGCAAGAGGATCCAACAATGCCTGGGGTCCTGTTGCACGATCTTGCTTTGTGTATTGGTTGAATATTCTTAAATACTAGTTAGCTAATTTTCATTAATAACTATCCACAAAATCTTTGCTTTGCAACTCTACACATACCTGAAATCGCTCTCGTATCTTTCTGGCTGATAGATGTCCTGCAGCTGTTAGGAATTCACTCCAAATGCAAAACTCCTTGCTCCTGTCATCTTTGATGTTTATAAAGGTTGCTCCTTTTGGGGCACCATTTTCCTCAATAGTAAAGAAGTCAATTTGATCTAGGTATACCCTTATCTCAATACGACCAGAATCTATTATCTGTATGCCACTTGTAGGATAATTTTCGTCTTCAAAATTTGCGCCAAACCTGGGCTCATACAGGTTGATTCTCTTGAACAAATCCTTCAAAATCTGAAGGGCTATGTCTCTATTCTTCGTCTTTTTCACTTCTTCTGAGTGCACAGCAGAGTTGATGAAAGCGTTTAGCCCCTTTCGTAATTCATTGCTTGTAAAAGCCATCTTATCAAGCTGTCATTTAGTTTTGTATATCTGCGTTGATGTGAACGTTGCTGCCTTCCTATTGTGCTTTCCTGGCCATTTTGCGGCCCTTTCAGGGTTCTTTATATTTGCCAGAACGGAATGCAATTTCCCCGTGTCGATGTTCTTTTCAATTGCATGATTTACTGAAAACACAAGGCTAGATCAAAAAGACTCCGAACAATGCTATACAATAGCAGTGGTAACTAACAATTGTTGATGCCAGCCTATTGTTGTCATTACAATTGACATTCAAGAAAATTGTGCTATTGTTTGAAGTATCATGTCGATGTTTGGTCATATCCAGGGCCCCTTTTCTATATAACCCCTTTCCACCCAAACCTGATCTTTGATTTACATATGACCTTTTCCTCTATTACCCCCTTCTACCCCCTTCTACCCTTCTCTGATATGCATATGGCCTTTTTCTATATGCTCCCTTCCACCTATCTCTGATGTGCGGATAGCCTGAATGGGAAGCTGCTACACTTTCAATTAATTAGTTTTATGACAACTTAGATTTATGATGAATTAGTATCCTACAAATAAGATACACGTTTTTTTTTATAAGAAAACCGTCATTTTGCCTGAGCCTCAATTTTCTTAATTTTTTCCTAAATTGAGCCTGAAATTTTCTTACATTTTTCTTAACTTTTTGTGAAATAAACTGGATACAATGGTTTACACTTCCGTTATTAATATTGTATACTTGAATTTGAATTCCATCTTTAACATTTTGAATGGAATAACGACGAAATATCGATTTTTAGCCTATAAAAACACTATATTCTGGAAATTGAGCCTCATAATTTTTGAGCCTCATTTTTTTATAACTTTTTTCTTATAAAAAAAAACGTGTAGACCCATAACTTTAGAAGGATGGTGCATCTAAAGAAGAAACTTGAACTTTATTTTCATTACCTTCTTTGTTAAAATACTGGCATATGATGCACTGTTTCGATACATAGAGCTCTGAAAAGTCTTCAAAACGATCATTTCAAGGGGGTTTTCTCAATGTCAGTTGAATGCAGTGTTGCAAGGCAATTGCATGTAGATCTGATCCCAACCTACTCTCATGCTCCATTTGTCTTCTTGGGACTGCTGTCCCTTATCGTGTATACTTAAGCGCCTCGAAGCCAGTGGTACAAATGCGAGGGAAAAGTGAGCTTGCAGGTGTTCTAGTACATTTTAACATTGCAATCCATGGGCATTTATTGCACGAGGCACGTAGTTTTAGGGAGTCTCAAATGGTTTTTTCGTGATGTTGATTATTGTCGCCAAGTAGGTCATCTATGTAATGCAGTCTAGTAATATTTGGCATGGTTTAAATCACAGAGTTTGAAACTAGTTGCCCACCGAGTTGGAAAATAGTTTGCATGCAAATGGATAGTAAGACCTGACTAACAGTGGAATGCCGGCCGGGGAGCACGTGCCCACCTGGAGAGCCCTTTTTATGGTACACAAACCGGCAAACCGATATTTTAGTATATGAAGTCTGTATGGGCACCATTTTGAGGTCTGAAGGGGCGCCATTTTTCTCAATCATGAACACACCCCCCTTTGAAAATAATCTCCCAACATGCTACTGCTAACCAACACCTGCTCTTGCTTCTTGTAGATATGCCTGTGGTGGTCATAGCAAAGGCAAAGCCATAGCAACCAAACATAAAGAGAATAGGTCTTTTGCAAGCTCTTTTCTGTCATTCGGTGCTCATCATTTATTCGTTTTCTCTTTCCATTTCCCTTCAATTGTTTAGCTTTTTGTTTCACATATTGGCCTTTCAGGTCCGTGTTTGAATGTCAATAGCATGGATTATGGAAAGATTTTTGTTGACTTTCCTGACGGATATAATTTAATAGTATCATTGTACCGTTATGTTTTCCTCCTAGACATGGTTTTTTGAATAGGCATTTGAAAATTGAGATGCCATTAGCTGCCAATGCTGAAGGATAAGAAACTTGAATATAATGCCGAAAAATCACCCGGAAAATTAAAAAATCATGAAGAACTTGTCCATTTCCTTATGAATTTGCCTTTACATGAATGAGCATACTTCGAAAAAGCCCTTCAACTCCACTGTACGGGTTGCATGTTGGTGCGCATAAATTAACGATAAACAGCGAGCTCCACTCTTGTTGTAAGGGGGGAGGGGTGATTATATTAGGTACTGTTGGAGGTTTTGCATTTCCCTCCTTAGTCCAAGCATAAAGGTGTATGTGATTTGCGAATCAGTTCGATGGAGCAGTTGTGGCGCCATATTTTTTACCATCCCCTGCTTTTGCTATTTTTTCCTCAATACGCGTATCTCCATACAATGAGGGCCTTGAAGCCATTTTTGCAGGATATGGGCTCTCCTTTAATTGAACACTTTCGATCACGCAATTGCTGAAGCAGAAGTATCTCCAACTATAGTATTGTTTTTGTACTTTGGGCTTGCAAATGGATAGCATGAACGTGCGAAGTGTTACGTTGAAAATGCGCAGTTTTACGGTGAAAATGAACGGTATTACGGTGAAAATGTGCAGTATTACGTTAAAAAATCAAGCTTTCGTAAAAAGCTATATTTTGTTTGAAAGTTCAGGGATTTCTTAGTTTCTTGCTAAAACATTGCAAGCTCACCTGAATTCCATATACAAAGTAGCAAACTGATTTACGTAAATGTTGGGTAAGTAGCAAACTGATTTACGTAAATGTTGGGTTTAGCATTCAACTGAAGCATCATAGAATGCAGACAGAGTTTACGGATCCATTATTCTTAGGGATTTGCAGTATTTCAAAATGGATACAATACAGTCTGCCAGCATTTGTTTGCTGATTAAACGAGTAACGCAAATCGTAAGCAGAAAATAGCTGCTTAGGTAGGAATGCTCCCACGTATGGAAGGATTCCAAAGTTTTCATAAAACACGCTGCAAGGAAATGTAGCAGAGTTTGCTATCACGATATCTCCAACAACGCACTTAGCACAGCTAGGATACCAAAAGTAGGCTACCCTAAGCTGTCTGTGTCATCCTTTTAACTTGCAAAAATAACGAGATAGGCACTGGTTTGATGTCACTGATGAATTCAAATATTTAGTTTTTATTTACTTGGATAATTTACGAATGTTGGATTGCCTCTAATTTTGAATGTGCGATTTTCAGTGTGTAAATAAATGCCAGATGAAAGTGTTTTGGTGCTGCATTTAGATAGTTCTATCCTTACAAACCTAATTTTCTGTTCATGTCGATGGTATATCTACTCTTCTGCTGGTGAATATTTTTAGCTGTCTTGTGTTGTACTCTGCCCTCTATTTCTATTGTCTGTAACATTTATCTAAGCATGTTCCATTTGTTCTACTAGGTCCTGGCATACAGTGATTGTTTAAACGTTAAATTTGCGTTCTTCGAGATAACAGCAATTTTTAGTCGCCGATATTTGCTACAAAACAAAGCCTTAGAGCTCTTTTTGACTAACAGACGTGAGTGAATTGCTTTTTTTATTTAGATTTTTCCTTTGCTATAACTTTATTAGAACTTTCTTCATTATTCTTTCATTTCATGCCACTAAAAATTGTTACAACCAGTCCAGATCAACAAGCTCTCAAATATTGTTCTAATAAAACTCATACTATGTGATGGTAAAGACTTCTCGGATAGCATTAACAAAAGTATTCTCCGACTGACCATCAATTTCATTCATAAAAGTGGTCGATTTGGTTGATTTAGCTAGTATCAATTTCAATTGCAAAAGTCATTGGTCACTCCTTGTCCTTTTTCATGTGTCGTACATACGTTCCGCAGTTGATGTCGAGTACCACAACTAGATTTCCCATTTTCATCATGTACCAGTGTAGCATTATAGCCGGTGTGAACGCTGCATGAGGGATCATGGCGATTTTCATTTACCCTTTCGAATTTACTAGCCTGACATCAACTGCGAAACAAGTTTTCCTCCTTAGTTATCGCTTTGTATGTAGCTGGTGATCGTATCTAGATTTAAGTTTAGTTTTATGTTTTATATGTAGTGGCCGTGAGTTAGTCAGGTATTGCTCCGCAGGGTATCGTCTTTGTATTATAGTAATGTTTGGCTTGTAAGTAATGTTGTATGTAACTTGTTGTACGCTTTTTATTCTGAATAAAAAAACTTTCATGTTGGAATGTACTAGTATGTCAGTAGCAGTTCACATGAGCTGTCCGAATCGATTGTGCCATTCCCTGTGGGGTGAATTTGAGATGATTAGTAAGAGAGACTATTGAAGATGCTTTGATTTTTAAAGGTAGCTATTTGTTTGCATTTGAAAACCACGAGACAGTCAAGAAGATAGTGTCATATCTTCCAGCAGTTGGGGTCGGACCAAATTACGGAATTCCACGTACAAGGTATGTGGTTGATGAGAATTTGTAGATGAGTGTTTTAGCACCAGTTTTTATGTGAATGTGTTCTAAGCCTTAGGAAAAGTTTTGTGAACGTTGTATTTTTAAACGTGAATCACATTTGATAGAAAGACGCAGTTCAAAAGGCAAAGCAATTTGTTTTATTTTTTGTCAGTTGATGCCGTGGCTTGCTAGGCACCAAAAGGTAGGCAAATATCTCTTTTCATGATTTTTGCTAGCACTTGTCACTCCAAAGGCATTGGCTTGCAGCATTGTAGTTTTTGTTCTTGTATTGTCGTAGACCTATGTCTTTGGCTTCACCGAAGCAATTGTTTGCAAAGTCAAATATGACCCAAAGATGGCAGTTGAAGGAAATCTCCAATTTCCAATATCTAATGTTTTTAAATACAATTTCAGGTAATAAATTTGTATTTTGCTTATCTTTTTACGTACAACGAAGTCGTAGGCAGCAGCCTTGAAAATGTGTATGAAACTTGATTTTAGTTTAATTTCATACCATGCTATTCTAATGCACTTTTCCCATATGTGAGCATCTTCATTTGTTTGACTATTTATCTTCTATTCGAGGACGAACATTTAATGACTTGAATCAGTATCCTGTTTTCCCATGGATCCTTGCAAATTATGGTGGTGAGACCATTGATTTGAATGACAGTACCACTTATCGAGATCTTTCTAAGGTATCTTACAGTTTTTTTCATTCCTTCCTATCGGTTGTATTCAGTATAGTTCAGTATGGTTGTATTCAGTATGGTTCAGTATGGTTGTATTCAGTATGGTTCAGTATGGTTGTATTCAATATGGTTCGGCATTTTATTTACTACTTAGTCACAAAATATTTTGTTTACTTTTTCAGCCAATTGGTGCCTTGAACCCATATCGATTGGGCCAATTTGTAGAGAGATACAACACATGGGACAAGAGTGATGATGTCCCACCCTTCCATTATGGTACCCATTATTCAACTTCTGGCTTCGTATTGAACTGGATGGTCAGAGTGGTGGGTTTTTTATCCATTTCTTTGTTAATTCATTTGTAGGTCGTTTCCGGCCATCAGTAGGCACTTAGCATCGACTGATTGAATTTTGTTGGATTTGCTGCTATGATACTAATTGTCACGAAACAAATAAAATGATTCTGCTATGTAGTGAGCAATGAAGAAAGTACGTAATGAATTAAGCAAGACCCCTCCTTTTGCAGGTTAAATTTTGAATTAGTCATTTAAAATATATTTATAGAATGTACATCTAGTGTTTCAGGAATTTGACTTCACTTTTCCACTGCCTCCTGTATTGACGGGGCAACTTACTTTTGGTATGATTTGCTGCCACTGCATTGCAGTTGATATAATGTACATTCAGTGTGTTCTTTTTACAACTGTGAGATGTCACATGGATGTTAGACTCGTTTGAACATCTTCGGTCTCCCTTTCATGCGCAAATGTCAAGTATAATGAACTTATCATGAACTCTTTTTCAGGAACCGTTTACGACATTATTCCTAAATCTGCAAAATGGTAAATTTGATCATCCGAACCGAACCTTTTCTGGCTTACAACGGGCTTGGAATAATTGCCAACAAGATACTGCTGATGTAAAGGTAAATTTAGCTCTAGTAACTGCACATGTAAAGTTGCTATATGGCATCACAGTCTAGGGCCAAAAAATTGATGGAAAATGGAAAGCACAAGAATGGATGGGTCTGTGACTGGTTGCCTATCAAAGAAATTGACAAAATATGATAGGTTAGTCATGACATACAGAATCCTTAATAGCAAATGTCCAGAATGCTTACAAGATAACCTTACCAAGAGATCCACGATCTCAAGCTAGTCAACTAGAAATAGTCGAGATTTTCCCCTACCCAAGCCTTGATTAGAATTTACAAAGAACAGTTTCTAATTCACAGAAGCCATCACGTGGAACGAGATCTCACAACAACGTAGAAAGTACCCCTCTAAATCGCTCCAGAAAGAAATGAAACAGCTTCTGTGAAGCTGAGATGGGTATATATATATATATATATATATATATATATATATATATATATATATATATATATATATATATATATATATATATATATATATATATATATATATATATATAGGTAGATTGACACAGAAAATAAAACTGCGGAATTGCGACTATTAGTTTCACGATTTCTCGATCATCAGGCAATTATGCATAATTGCCTGATGATCGAGAAATCTTATATTATATTATATTATATTATATTATATTATATTATATTATATTATATTATATTATATTATACAATCCTAGTAGAACTAAGCTGTTAGTTGCAATTGAAAAGCATGTAATTTATTCAATCTATTAAATAATTTAACTGCTTTTTATTATTTGAGCATTATCTTCCTTTTCAGGAGCTGATTCCAGAATTGTTTTATTTACCAGAGATGCTAATAAATGAGAACAAAGTAAACATTTTCACTGTATCCTTTGTTGCTAATGTATTCTCTGTTGCTTTAGCTCAGTGGTTCTGCAACTTGTCAATTTATTTTACGTGATGGCCCCCTGTTGTATATTTTTTTGAACCAGAACTTCCGTTAGGGATAAATATTGGTTATGGTAAATGTACTTTTGCAGAAAGCAAATTCCATTGATGATACAAGCTAATAGATTAAAGATTCACTCATTCTTCCATTAGACAATGCATTTTTGTTGTTGTCCCACTGGAACTATTTTGGGGTCCCCAACAGGACCTCGAACTGCATTTTGAGAACAACTGCTTTAGCTTATTATAGAGCTTTGTTGACGATCCTTTCAAAAATCCCTTTTGATTGCTTCATCGTGCATTTTCTGGGCGTTTTAGTATGTATTTGGAGATGATGAAGAAGGAAATCCGATAAGCGATGTGAAACTTCCTCCTTGGGCTAATAGCCCTGAGGCATTTATTCGCATTCATAGTGAGGTAAGGATCAAATTTCTACAAAAATGCTTTTCTGTATAATTACCCTCCTTCTAGCTTCTAGTTTGTTGTTTAAGAAAGACGACTTTCCTTGCAAATGGGACCTCAAGAATTAGGGCTTTCATTATATGCACAAGTATAAGAGGATTGTCAAGGCACATTTGTACAATGCTTAAAACTTCTGCAGAGCTTGAAATACCTTGAATCCTCGAAGTAGTCCCCAGGGGGCTTATTAATTTTAGATTTTTACTTGGGGCTAGTTCGAAGGGGGCTTTAAAAATTTTCCTGGTTGTTTTTCAGTTGAATTTCTTCTACTAATAAACCGTTTCTTCGATGCTACACATACGAGCAATAGGATTTTTTTAAAGGACAAGAAAATTTTCGTTAATTAATGACTGCGTCTCTTTCCTAGCGCTATAAAGCACTAACAGACTCTAAAATAGGTACAGTCACATGCTTGGGTTGGGGCTTATTCGAGGCAGGGCTTATTAACAATTTGTAGCTCTAAGGTGGGGGCTTTTACGAGGGGGAAAAATTCGAGGATTTACAGTAGTTATTTGGTTTGTTTCGTTCTCTTGGGTGATGTGACTGCGGGGATATAACTCTCACAAACTAAAATGCCACTTGCAGATAAATCGCATTAAAATTTCTTTCAGAACTCAATTTTTATGGTTTCACATTATATAATGTTTTTATGAATGTATTTATCTTTTTCGGTAGAAAATGTTTAGCTTTTTATGCACTCTTTCTTTGTAAGTGGATGCAATGTTAAGATAACAACGGCCATGAAAGAGATTTATCACTCTTTTTCATCTTCGATATCCCAGCATAAGTGTTCTTTCCAACAGACACTTTGCTTCCCATTTGTATGAAGGTATACGGACTCTATTTTTACCTCCACTCTCTTTCAATCATTTACGGCATAACTTTGAATTCTACTTTTCTTTTCCATATTCTTGTCATAACGTTGTATTGTTAACTATAGGCTCTTGAATCATCCCATGTATCAAAGAACTTACACAAATGGATCGACCTTATTTTTGGATTCAAGCAACGAGGTGAGCTGATATGATTTCTTCACCTTTCTTTTATGTAGTGAAATTTTTTTGACTACGTGAGCCTATGCATTGGTTTAGAATGAAAATAATTTTTCTCTCATTTGCATTAAAGATCTAAAGCCTCTTGTTTTTTTTTGTAATCTATGCTGATAAATTTAGGCTCCATCTCTTAATATGATTAATCATTTCCAGAATGATTTTCAGTCAAATGTTGTGTTCAAAGTTGACGAAAGTATGCAAACAA
The DNA here is from genome assembly GCA_018155075.1 of Cassiopea andromeda. NCBI lineage: Eukaryota > Metazoa > Cnidaria > Scyphozoa > Rhizostomeae > Cassiopeidae > Cassiopea > Cassiopea andromeda. Next base: position 2,445,041 of record WIPJ01000447.1, read on the forward strand.
TTTCTGCGCTGAAACATTATATTCGGATATCAGTTATTAAACTTTTTATCACCAAACCCTTCAAATTCACTTGCAAACAGAGTTCCCCTAATAAATCAATAGACTGGTTGCTAAAATGGCTAGATATTTTGAAGAATTCTCTGCTGGCACGTAGAATTGACACCTATTTCCATAAATTGTGCCGATTGAGGATGCAACTTGATGCACAGAATCACTAAGCTTACTTTTCTTAGGGACTGAGGCCAAATAACTTGCCTTATTTTTTCTTAGGAGTGGAAGCAGAACATGCTGCAAATGTATTCTACTATTTAACATATGAAGGAAACGTTGATTTGGATACAATCTCTGACACCGTGACGAAAGAGGTATGCTACTAGCACTCTGTTTTAGCATATATTCCTTTCTGCATAAAATACTACGTCACCAATATGTGTCATTTATCTTTATTGCTACTACAGCTAACAGGTTTATTATTACAATCTGAGTTCACTCTGAATATGTTCATATTTTTCCAAGTATTAATCCTGTTCTAAGCGATTAGGTACGATTGAGGTATGTATCCCCTTTTCATGACTGGTTCAGCATTCGGGGCTAGCGTTCTTTCGATCAACTTTCTTCATTTAAAATAATCTAAAATTTCTGTTTCATCGTAAACTTGTATCTCAATTCAAATATAGCGTTATTCCTTATTTGGAGCTCTAACTTTGATTGGCTCATTACTGTATCGTTAGTCCTTATTTGGAGCTCTACATTTGATTAACTCATAGAGGCTTTTTATATTTAGGCAATAGAGCAACAAATAAAGAGTTTTGGACAAACACCATCTCAGCTACTCACAACACCACACCCAAGCAGAGATGCAATGGAACAAAAGGTTGATTATTGGACTTAATACCCGATGTTATAGGCGTTTTCTTTTCATCTATATAGACCATTTAACTTTCCAACTCAAACCTTATCATCGGCATTTTAGCCAATTACAGTAGAGCAACAGAAATGGTGCCAAGAATTTTTAAGCCCATAATGAAATGACTTTTTCTATTAGCTGTGCTTTCACTCTAAGTAATTCTATGCTTTTCATGTGTTCAAGTTGTTTTGAGGATATCAAAGAGCGTTATAATAACTGAGATTAATTCTGTGTTCCAAATGTTGCCAGCCTTTATCCTTGGTCAATGTCCAGGATTGTCTTTGACCTTTCTGTCAAAATCTTAAGCACAGAGAAATGTAACTTTTAGTTTTCCTTTTAATCGCTGAAACTTTAGGCCTAAGTAGAGAAATACGTTTTGTAAATTTGAGGTTGCTTGCATATTAAAGTTTTGTCATATGTTTTTAGGACCAGGAAGAGAAAGAACCTCATAAGAGTAAGTACAGTTTGCATATTTTATATGTTGTCTTTGAAAATCTGGTTTCACTTTTTTGAAATTCTAGCATTGGATCATCAAGTGGATGCTTGTTTTTGTCAACCTATCCCACACTCATCATGTTTTGTTCTGTTGCGTTGAGAGCATTGTTAACTGCCGTTCAAAGCCGCACCCACAATAGAGCGGCTTGTGTGCTTTTGTTGCTCTATAGAGAATTGCTTCTTTATCTTTTCAGATAGCTTACCATGTAATTTTATAACCGTTATTTCGTTCCATTTTATTCGCAGGTATATTTTTGGCTTTTTCTGTCTCTGAAACGATTCCAGTCATTCACATAGCTGCAAATATCATGTCATCATGCTACAATCCAGCAATTGTAACAATCAGTTCGAATCAAATGTTTTCAGTCAACCGTTGGATTAATAGTGGTATAGCTAGCTATCTTTCACATCTTTAATCACTAGCCCTTCTTACTAATAGTGACTTCTCACTGAGGTGGCTTAATATTTTAAAAGTGTTTTATGTGTTTTGATAGTTATGAAACTACCGAAATACAATTTAAATATCTTTCATTTTTCTTTATATTCCCTGGTTTGTATTTATGTATATATGTATATGTGTGTATCTATAATTTACAAATCCAAGGCTTAACTCTGCAAGGAAAATATGGGGATGCACAAGATATTATCCTACAAAGCTAAAGCAAAGAATATCTCTTCTATTGTACTAAAGATGGCTTCTTCAAGGGTTTTTAATCATGCACCCAGCAACTTGTATATTATCGTTCTTTTTATGTTACTCTCCAATTTCTCAGGAAAAATTTTTCTCTCACAGGAGGTGCTATAACATCTTTTCAATCTTTGAGACAAGTACAAGTAGAACAAGACCCGGTACTTGGTGAGTAATTTTGCTCAATAAGTATAAAGCGTTTGTTATGTTCTGTTTTCGTCTCAATTACCTTTTTAGTGTTCGTAGCTGCTTCTTAATAATCCTAAACAGGTTGTGGTAGTAATTCACGCCTTTGAGATTTAGTGCTGCAAAAGATGTTAATAGTTTTAACCCTCTATAATCTGAGGCCACGAATTCCTTTGTTCCAGGTATCCTATACTGCATGGCTGTTCTTATCGTAGTTGTATTGAAGTCGTTTTGATTTGAGGAGTCCTTAACTGTGTTGTTCGTTTTAAGTTGTCCAGTTCGTTCTTTTCGAGAGGAGAGGGGATATTTTCGGTTTTGCGGATCAAAAATATCAACTTGATCAAAATCCTCTGAGCTACATTATTGTACATTCTAATGGAATATAAATTTGAATTGACCTGCAATTCTGTGTCATTCGTAGAAACAACACAGGGGAAATATAGACGCTTCCTTGGAGAACCACTTGATGAAAGTATTACTATTTCAACGAAATGCTTCTGCGTCACTGATGATAACAAATATATTTTGGCATGTGGATACTGGGATAAGAGTTTTAAATCATTCTCAACTGATTCTGGTAAGCTACACCTTTCCCATGCTATATATTGAGCGTCACATTTTAATGGTAGCAGTAGTTTTATTTCTGGATCTTTATATGAATATTCAAATCTTCTTTATGAAGTTCATTGTTGACAGTTACATTATACTGGAAAGAAACTATTATTGACTTTAGGAATATTAGCAGATCGCAAAGGTAATGAATAATTTTTGGACAAACATAACTGTTTTGCCATGTTTTCCTTCCAGTAACTATGAAAAATACAAATGTTAGCAAATCGCAAATTTCTTTCTTTTTGAATTTATGGAGGCGTAGGAGTTTTCTATATCATTAAATGGAATAAACATTTTTTTCAGACTGCTTGAGAGATTCCTGTTTTGTGGCTTATGTTTTTAACTGTTAATTTCAGGTAAATTATCGCAGTGTGTATTTGGACACCTTGATGTCGTCACTTGCTTGGCATATTCTGCTGACTATGCCACCGGATCAACCGCCTTTATTGTCTCCGGCTCCAGAGATGCGACGGTTCTTGTTTGGCTATGGAATGAAAAGAAGCACCGGGTTGTTGTCCCGAATATTCCAACTTGTAAGTAAATCCTTCATTTTTAGCGAATGCATGCATAGACTTACCTCAGATTTGCGTGTTCCTGCTTCTTGATATTATTAAATATACGTAGTCTGTGATATTTTTTGAAGTATATTGTTCATAAGATTTATTATCAGCAAGTAGAATTATGAAAATAAGAGAATTTGAGCTTTAGTTCAGATTGAGCTTGTGGGTAGATGTTTCTCTACTATTTTCCACTTTTCTATGAAGAAAACAAGCACATATTCTACAAACCTTGTGGAATATTTGCACCTAATACATTGTAATCTGCAAGCAGAACTGCTAATAATTCCCTTGTACACTACAAAACTTTCTGCGTTTTTGAAGCAGAATGTAATTCATCCATTCATAGTTATCTTAACTCCATTTTTTGCCAGTAAATGGCTCATCCTTTGAGGCTGAATAACATTTTCCAGTTGTAGCTGGCTCGTATATTAGCTAATACTATTTAGACCATTTCATGACTTTCTATGCACTTGGCTATATTTGCAATTTGAGTAAACTATACATATAAGCATCATTTAAGTTTGTTTTATATTTCTCTTAGATTGCATTTCTCTATAAGTCTCTTAGATATTATCTGTGCCTTTTTCGTTTACCTCTTATATATAAAATATACTCTCTTACAGCAAATGGTACTGCGCCATTATCAATATGTACTGGCCATGAGTTTCCGGTTGTTTGCGTGGATGTTAACACAAGTCTTGGCATTGTAGCTAGTGGATCAGTAGGTACGTCCAGGGAACATATTCTAGAAATGAGAGTTTTAAAGCTTTCTAGCATAGGAGATAAAGTTTCATTCAGGTTTCGTTTTATTTTGATGTAGCCATCAGTCTATTGTTAGTGAAATCAATTTGCAAAGTTTTTAATTTTCTTATGCTTTTTTGAGAAACATTCAAACTTTTCCAGTCAAATTGAGAGTAAGACTCGCATTAATTCTGGTTTTTTTGCAGAAGGTCCATGTCTGCTACATTCAACCAGCGGTACACTGCTTCGATCACTTCGGACGCCGACAGGGAGCCTCCATCCACTGTTTATCAAAATCAGCAATGACCGATATGTCACTGTCAGTTACTCACCCAAGGACAAAAGCCACTTGGCTACATTTACTATTAATGGAAAATTCTTAAAGGAAGTTAGCACTGATGACGAACTAGGGGTAAGCGTATTTTCATGTTTTTGTAAATGTTTAGTGACCAATCCAAAAGTCTAGTTTCATATATGCTTTAGCTAGTAGTGTAAGCGACGTAGAATGGGGTTAGAGCAATTGATAGGGGGCCTGCACACTTTGATGCCCCCGAGGTCTTTTAGAGGATTTCAAGAGACAGGTGTTTCGCATTTTTTGATGAATGTGATTAAGTATTGGGATATTTAACTGCTTTATGCATAGAAGTACCCCGAGCACAGTTTTTCTGGTCTTCAACCGTCCCATTACGCCATTGGGTTCGACTAATAGCAACTGAATTTATTCCAACAATTGTAGTATTCTTCATACATGATGCGTGAACCCAGGAATTTGTGTAGATTTGAATGAAAAACTTCCTTTCGTAAACAAAATTAATTTTCATGTCACCGACTTATTTGATATTTCTTTATCTTCTTTTGATTTTCCTTTGGAACCTTGAATGTGAGTCTTATTTTTTGCCAAAATGCCATTTTCAAACTGAACATCCTCAGCCTTGTTTTAGTTGAATGCTCTTGTTGCATTTTAGGATATTGGAATGACTTATGACGGCTGCTTTTTTGTGTGTGGTGGGAAAAACCGCTGCTTTCAAGTATGGAGAACATACGACCTTCATTTGATCAGCGTTTACCCGCCTTGTGAAGGGGAAATTAATTCTCTGCGCTTAACACCAGACCAAAAGTAAGCTATTTCCTTCATTTATTCACTGTTTTCAGAACGTCATTTATGCCTACTCGCAAACAAGACTGCATTTTTGATCGCAATCTTGTCCAGTGGAACTAAAATCATATTATTTTCCTTTGAGATGCAATTAAACTGAAACTATTGCGGTTCAGAGTACGTTTTTAAAAGGCCATGGTAATATTTAACCCCTGATACTCCTTATTTGACCTTTAATACCGAGTTTGTGGCCTACCCGTTAGAAAATTGCCTTACTATGCTGACGTTCAAGCAATTTTGACAATATCCACCAGCGCCCAGGAAAAATGAATACTAATCGCAAGATAGAATAGATAGAGACGTTTAAGGAAGTTGACCACCTCGCTGTAAGTGTCAATGGGCTTTGGCATATATCATATATCGCAGAATGAAGATGACGAGAATCAGAGACATTTCAACATTTCGTCATTACGACATTTCTAGAATTATTCATTAAGACATAATGATGATATGTGACAAGTCCAGACGTTTGGGAGCCTAATTCCATGGATGCATCATCAGTGTAATAAACAAACACGAAGCCAAAATTTATAGGAAAGTAAATGGTAAAAAAAATAAACATGGGGAACCTAGGGAAAGTAACTAAAGGCTAAATCAATAGACCATAACAATGGGAAGGGTAGACCATGAAATCCATGGTCAAATTCAAGGGTAATTAAATAATATTGTTTACCATTTACTTTCCTATAAGTTTTGATTTCGTGTTAGTTTATCACATTGATGATGCATCCCTGGAATTAGGGTACTAAACGTCTGAACTTGTCGCATATCATCGTTATGTCTTACTAAATAATTCTAGAAATGTCGCAATGTTGAAAGTTCTCTTATTTATTTCGTCGTCTTCATTCTGCGATTTATTATAGAATTACGCTCCCCTGAAAGCGAATCTATACCCTTTATGCATCACGGGTTGGAATTGATTTGTGCTTTTATCCTTTTTAAGGTGCTTGGTAGCTGGCCTTTCAAATGGAAGAATAATTGCTATTGCAATGGATTTCAGTATGTGGCCAAGACATTAGCAGAAGCAAACCAGCTTCAAGATGATTTATTTTTTGTAATCTTAGATCGACTCCTATGTTTGGATACATTTAGTCAATTACATTGTTAGCACTAGTTTTCGTTTGTTTCTAATGCAATGAGCTTACGGTAATTAAACTTGGTTGTGGTGTATGTATTTGATATAAAGGAAAATTTGGTTGGGTGTGTGTATTTGCGTAAGTAAGAGGTATGATAAAAATATGAAATTATTTTTGCGTAATTTTAGCATGCAAGTTTTGCACTAACTTTGATGTGTAATATCACGAGTCAAATTTGTTGAACGCTTGGGTTTTTAATCTCTAATAATTTGACATGCTCTAGGAAATGTGTAGAAAATTTATTTAAAAGCCTGTCTTTTCTGGAAGTTTTGATACTGGGGTGTCTCATACAGATTTTTTTCAGAAGTAGCTGGCTGGTGCTTTAGATTGCGTTCTAGAACAACTGGCTGTGGGAGGACTATATTCTACTCTATTGATCATTTGAAGAGAGACGATATAGACTTCCCCTGCTGTAGACCTTTGCAGCATGTAATACACGTTTCAAGCTGAGCATTGCTTTTTTCCGCTTTGGGACAGTTACAAGTCTTGTTTACGATTCACCCTCCGTGCTTCGAACATTTATAAAGGGTTTTGCATTCCAAATGATATTTAATATA
>WIPJ01000447.1:2461926-2477579 GCA_018155075.1 Cassiopea andromeda
TGTGTGTGTGTGTGTGTGTGTGTGTGTGTGTGTGTGTGTGCATTTATATACATGCTTTATTTGGTATAGCAGGTCAGTAGGGGGTTGGTTACAGCTGATGTGGACCTGCTGTGGTAAAGTAATTAAGCAATTTCAAGAAAAAATAAACAAGCTAAAACAAACTAAAATTTTACATCAACTGAAGACCATCCTATAATCTCTGTACAATGACTTCTGACCCAAATGACACCATGTTCAGATTTGGGTTCTTACATTAAGCAACAGCCACATTACCCATATTGTGCCACACATAAAACAATTTTTCAATGCATTGGTAAACTTCCTCAAATCTTGATATTGATTATGTTCTGCCAATCATGAGATAAAATTTGAAATTGGATGCTATAACTGCAAAGGCATTTATAAAACCAAGCAAAGTATCAGTAGATCAAAACTCAAATTCAAGTGTAGCTGTCAAGTAACTGATGTGAGACTTTAATGATAAGGGTATGCAATTTATTACATAAACCTTGCAGTACCATATAAATCCTGCATATACTTAACATTCAAAATCAAGCCCAATCTAACTTCAATAATGAAAGCAAGGGAACTAAGCTGCAGCATAAATTAAACTCCAATAAAAGCAAAATGATAGCCTCATTACTTTGTAAATCCATAAGGAAGTTAACAAAACTAATGTGCTTAGTACAATCCAGGCTGGAAAATATGCATGAAGTTCCCTCCATGTAGCTGTGAGTGGCTTGACCTGGTAAGGTGCAAGCTGCAAGCAGATCCAAAATCAGATGCAAGTCACGAGAAATGTCAAAGTCAGGTGCAGATTCCTAGCCAAATTTGAAATTAATGAGATATGTATACAGTGTCTCTGCAGCGATACTTATAGCAATCTCTTGAAAGTAGAACCAAGCCATGTTGAAGAAGGTATAGGGGATTAGTACACAAAATACATCCTGTCTTAGATCATTTGATACAAAAATAGGTCTCTAGCGTGATATTGGCAATATTGGTAGTGTGTAGTTTAGGAAAGTTTCATCAGCACATCCTACAAACTTTCAATAAAATTCACAGCTCATCAGCGAAGGTGCAGTGATAGAATGGGTCTTTGCAGTGGAAACATTTTACATATGCAGTGCATACACTTATGGAGGAAGACTTCATTGCATGAGAAGAAGAATCTTGAATTCCAATCCATTCCTTCCTTTTGAAACAATATGGCTCCATAAGAAGTGAAATTACAAAAACTCTTGTACTACTGTCTTGGATTGAGACATACCAATCACTCTATTTTCATGTTTTTTCTGATGCCTTTGTGGCACTAGAAGGGGTGCTTACCACATTTACAGCCAAAGTTGAGGTGTGGTTATCAAAAGAATTCCTTGGGGGTGATTCCCCAAGCCTCTACCTTCCCTTCTTCCTCCTACTGGCAAACTCTTATTCTACACTCCACCCAAGGATGTCATTTCATAATGGCTCTATGCGAATAAAATCAATTTGACTTAAACAGCTGCAATAGAAAACATAGAGTGCATCACTTTATTAAGAAAGGGCTGCTATTTAAGCAGATGAATAGCTGACTACCCCCAAAGAAAAGGCATGAAGCCCAAAGAAAATCTTCTGAGATGTGAGTGAGGTCCATACTTAATGCAAGTAGGAGGGATCACATCACTGCATAGCAGCAAGAGAATGCAAGTTTTCCAATCTGGATTTTATAAAAGTGATCCTCCAAGGATCACTTTATTGAAGTCTAAACATGCAGCAATTAAGCAAAGGGAAGGAGAGAACACATTAAAATCCTGTGATTGTGCCAGTGGCAAACACTTCAAGCAAACACTTGGATCATCAAATGTCAAATGTAAAAACAAGGCTATCTGAACTTACTTTGTAACAGATCTGCAACTGTGTTCAACAAGAAATTCAGAAACTCATGTGCATCCTGTTGCATGTAATTATCAAATACCTCTAAAGTACAGGCAAAAATTTTAGGAAATAATGCAAACAATAAAATGTGGTAATTGCCCAACAAGGAAAATTACTATGTGCACCAACAATGAAATCTTAGCTAACTAGTTTCAGTTTCACCATCTTTCCTGTCATTTGTTTAGCCACAAAATGCCCACTAAAAGCATCAGTAATAAAGTAGCATAGCAAGTGTTGTAATCATATCATTGAAACTTTTCCTGTCATTGCTAAATTGAAAAATAATTGAAGTAAGAAAAATACAGTTTTATAAATATTTTGAACAGAATCTCCATATCTGAACACAATTGCTATAAAAGTTGGCTGTGTCTTACAATGTGATTTTCACTTTCAAGTCATTGTAGGGTCACATGATGTAGGTGACATCCAAAGAGAAAAATCTGAGCTAAAAAAGCCAAAAATGCTAATGAAAACAGCTGAAAATTAACTCTAAATGTCTTTGTTGTGAAACTGAGTGCACTAAGTCTAAAAAGTTACAAAGCAACTTTGCATCCAGCAAAACCTAATTTTGCATAAGGTTTTAAAGTGTGTGATGTCATATTATATCATCCCAGTAATACTTTGTTTCTTGAGATTTCTTTAAATTGCCAATAGCCAGTCATTAATGGTTTAGGATTTGGCTCTGCTAATAGATGTAATTTCAAAGCAGCTTGAATAATGTAGTAAATTTCTTCAAGTTCAGAAAGAATATGCAAAATATCATATGATGTGCATGATAAAAAGCATGACAAACATGATTTTGTTGACAATCTCAGTCATCAAAATGTAAATTTCAGAACAATATGTGTCATATGATGTTAACTTCCAAAATGTTGTAGTGTCATTATTACTCTGCTGATTTCACCTAATTTACACCCTTAGCTAGAGAGTTGTTTTTACAATCCAGATTGGCAATTCCTGAGAATGGCCCCATAGTATTTGTATATAAGCTTGCTAAGCTATATCATTCAGAACAAAAACGTACCTGCAAAACAAGCAGATAATCACCCTACTTTTATGCGCATACTATTCTTAGTGCAGGTGAAATGACTGCTCATTGGTTATTCATACAGTACCTACATCAAGTGAAGAAGTAGCAACAAATGTCATATGATCACTAACCATTTTCTTTCCTAAGCCTGGCAACAAACTTCTTTGGTGCCAAAACACCTGTTCTTTTCTTCTGTGATGATATATTGTTGAAAAGATCAGCCAAGCATGTTAACAAGTTTTCTTTTCGCTTTGATGGAGGCTTGTAAGATATAACTTTCTCTCTAAATGGCCGGCAGAAGTACAATGCTTGTAAAACTGAGTTACAATAGCAGGTATTCCCAAACTGTGAAGAGAAAAAATTTTTTGAAGGAAAAAGCTCAAATCTAAACAGAAAATACAGCAAAATGTCAGAAGCAAATCCAAATAAAAACAAGTATGATCATTTTTAGTCACGAGAAACTTTTAATATCTTCCCTTTTCCATAAGGTAGCCTGTTGGGAATAATTTGGAGCTTTTGGTGTGCCCCTGAAAAAGTTTGCTTAGAGATGAAAATATCTAAATAAATTAACTCTCAACTAACTCACATTTACAAGTCCAAAGAAATGCTCATTTGGAGGAAATTCTTGACCAATTTCTTTTTCCAAAGATGATGGGCTATTTCCCTGTAATGAAAAAGACTTTAAAAAAAAAGAAAATTGTGTAGCCTACACATACATTCTCAGGTAGAATAAATAAATGGAGAAACTCTTTAATGCCAAACAAAACCCAAATGATGTGCTATCCATCATCACAGCATTTGATAGTGCATTTATAAAGATCCTCCACACGTCATAAAATCATACACTAGGCTTTTCATCTTACAATGAACTGGTGCATGTGATGATAGTTATGAGCACGATGAACAATCAACGTTTTCTCAACTAGAATACAATTGACTTTACACATCGCCATGTCATATCAAGATTCTTCTGGCAAAATGTATACAAAAATCTCAAGAGTCATAGCGCTTCCTTCATATTTCCATCAAGGGAATCACACTTGCATTCACAATAATACAATATTTTAGCCCATAATTCTGTCGCCTTCTTTCGAGGATGGTTGCCGATTATGCAAAATGTCGAAAATGAAGCTAGGTTTTTGCACAAATTTGTTGAAGATGCATTACCATTGTATCTGCCACTCTCGCACGTCGCTTTATGGGCAAACATAGGCTATCCAGCTTTCTTAAATTTTACCTCATCATTTTATAAAAAGCTAACAATCAATTAACTGCTAATAGCAAACAGGGCCTACATATCTATCCATGTTTGTTTTGATGCGCATGCGTATTCATTAGTTGATAAGTAGATGGCAGACTTCCTCCTCAGGGGGCGTCGCTCCCTCAATCCCCACAAAAAGTCTGAGATTGCATTGATTTTCAACCCCTTCCACCGACAAAGCAAAGTTTTTGGTGCGCTGGGCAAAATGATCGTTTGGACACAACAATGCTTTGTAGGGGGAGGAGGCATTAAAAGACAACAGAGTATTAGGTCTCAATATATGTTGTGAAGAATTGCTGATACGATCGCTCTCCTCTTTGTTGTCACTTCTAGAAAGTACCAATACCTCCTCCCACCTTCTATCCAACCAGAAGCATGGGGCAGTGCCCCCAGCTCAATGATTTTGCCCGACCTTGTCCTTCCTCTAAATATATTGACTTTTGTCGAAAAAGAAAAAGTAAGTAATTGACATAAAACAACCAGTTTTAAGAAATATATTGGTAGCAATCTTCTCCAGGGTCAAAGTTATTATGCATGTATGTCACCAAATGAAGCGGAAGCATGTAGTAACGAGAGAAACTGACGAATCTTGATAAAGAAATACTGACCGTGGATCAGACTCGTATCCAGGGGGGGGCATAGGGAACATAGCCAGTCCAACTGAAAGATCTGGCCCACCCTTGTCCACCTATAAAGGTTAAGTTGACTTTTGCCTAATAGAAGAAAAATGAAAAATTGGCATAAAAGCACAAATAGCAGGCAGAGCCGTCGAGGGGGGCAGGGGGCGAATTTTCCTAGAGCCTCATAACACCCATTGTTTCAAGATTTGGGGGGCTTCATAAAGTAAACCAGCAGTTATTTTCTAAAGTAGATTTCTAGACCCTGAAAATTTACTGCCCGCTTCGCTCGTTGTGGGCCTCATTTTCCTTTTTCCCACCGGAGGCCTCTGAATTCTATCGGCGGCCCTAAAAGCAGGGAAGATGTTAGTAGCTCCATTGCTCAAATTATTCCATTATTCTTACCTATATATGGTAAAATTCATGACCAGCAAAAGAGGGTGTCATCGAAATTCCATCAACACATCATGCGATTTTTGGACAAACTTTGCAATTCATCGGTAATTTGTTCTGAGCAGCCACCCATACAAAGCTTGATAATTATAACTACTATATCCATTGTTACATTAATTTTGTGCAGTATTAAACAATTAAAATGTGTAGAGATATGCATGCACGTTGGAGGACTTTTAATATACTTTCTGCTCGAAAGAGCAAGGAGATTTGAAAGCAGTCAAGAAATTGTCTATTTTTCTTTCAGGAAAATTGCATATGGGCACTTTCCAGCGTTGTAAGGAATGCATTTGCAACATTTTTCTAGGTGCTAGCTCCCAGACCCCCTTTGCCTCTCTCTAAAGGGCATTAGTCGTTATATTTATGATTTATACTCTTAATAGTTATAGTTACGTCGTGAATAAGGTAAAGGGGGGTGTTGATAAAAGAATTTGTGATCGGAGCCAAAAGGCTCCTCCTTCTTCCTGCTTGTCCAATAAGCACTTAATTTACATTACATTAAGGTGTGGCTGTCACACCCATTCGGCATGGTTGCCCCCCATCTTTTGAAAGCTGGCTTCGGGACTGCTTCTATCAAGATTCTAGATACATTTCTTAGCACCAGATATAGGTAGCATATCCATTATGTTACATAGGCATCAAAGTCAGGGGGCTGGGGGCACTGCCCCCACTTTTTCCATTTTTACCTGAGCTTATCCCCGACCATAGTGACCAGGCCCCTTCACTTTGACAATCATTTCAAAGTGTGTTAGCCAGATAATTATTAATGGAAGACTGTGACGGTTTTTCCAGAAAAATCAGGGAGCAAAGGGGCTGAATTTGCCAAGTATTTCAGAAGAAACATGTGTACTTGACAAGTGCTTTGGAATATTTGTTGATTACAAGTGCTTTTCATGAGAAAAGGTTACAAGAAAATCAAGGCTCAAGTAATAAAGTGATCTTTATAGTAAAAAGAATTGTGTATGTGGCTTTTGGTTTCACTATTTTTGTTGGGAATTTGCTGACTCAATGGCACCCGAGGGCAATTTGCCCCCTAATAGCTGCTACTGATGGAAGACAAGCACGGGGGAAAACCTGGTATTTTCAAAGCAAGATGATGCAAGTAAGACGCTAGGAGAAATTCTGAGCATCTGCCCCTAAAATTATATATACCCTTTAAGAAAGACTAGATACATCCATATTCCCAAGGTCGAGTTGGTGACATATACTGTATAAGCAATGCAGACAACACAATCAATAGAACATATACCATTTATACTGTATCGCAGTCATGAAGTCAAGTGAAAAATTACTCAGATCAACTAACAGCTCTAGAACTACATCAATGACAAGCCATGTTAGACATGGAAATATGTGTACAGACATTATAGGAATACCATGCACAAAAGTGCTACTTATAGTAACAAAGCCATTTTGATGACAAACAAAAGAATAGAAGCAAATTCAAGATATGAAATATCTTATGCTTCATAGAAAGTTGGTATATAAAAGGGGCACTTGCTTGATGACTGATGTTCTCAAAAACAAAAAACTACCATGAGAGACACATTATAAAACATCAAGTAAATGAAGAAATACAAATGCTCGGGGTTGCCTATGCTGGGAGGGCAAGAGGGGCAGCTACCCCTCTACTCTCATCCATGGGGACAGGAGGGGCAACTCTTGCCCCTCATACTGAACTCTTTCCATCTCTACTATCTTTTGAAAGGGCATTTTCTGGCATTGTAGACAGATTGGTTCACAAAAAATTTTCTGAGGGCAAACCTCTAGAGCAGTGCTTCTCAACCTTTTTGATCCAATTCACCCCTTTAAGAAACAATTCTCAGCTATTCACCCCCACCACAGCAAATCATCATATTTTAGAAAATTAAAACTAGGAGATAATGACATAGGGTGTATACTATAACAAAGCACAAATGCTGTATTTTAACAACAAAAGTTCTTTTTCCACAGCATAAATGTGTGTTATTTTAGTCTGTGACAAGTTATTACTAAAAGCAAGTAACAGAATTATCAATGTGAGCCTTGGGCTTGATGTCGAACAGCAAGAGTTTTTATACTTGGTACTAGCTTTGTTAATTTTAGCCATAGATCGTGAGTTATAATGATCTGAAATGACAGCAAACCCGTATTATACAGCTGACACCAAACTATCTTCCCCATTACAACTTCACCCCTTTGTGTATAATTCACCCCCAATTCCCCCTTTTTCAACATTTCACCCCGTAGTATCTCGAATTCACCCCAAGGGGTGCATGTGCACCCCGGTTGAGAAGCACTGCTCTAGAGGCACTAATGCAGTTTTGTACTGCTTCTATGTCTGCTATTATGAAATTGACCAAACATGATGCAATCATACCCACACACACTCCATGTTTAGTAATTGCCAACATGACAGACATGGAGGCAGAACAAAACTGCATTAGTACCACCTCCAGATCCCCAAATTAACACTGTATTACTAGGAGACCAACATAATAAGCATCATTCTTCTGGAAAAAAGTTTGAAGACCAAAATCTACCTCTGTGGAGTAACATACAAATATATTGATGGGCCCTTAGAGGAAGCCTTTCCCCCTGCCCTAGGTATGCACAGGTGTCCCTGCCAATGCTAATTTTTACATTTACTGATCTCAAAGAAAAACAGCAAACTACTGTGGCAATGTCAATCCTTGTTTTCTAATGCAATCTATGCTATCAACTAATGAAACAATAGCATTCCTACCAGATTACATTACAATATACTTTTAATACAAATACTCAGATATTCAGGTGTTGGCATTTCTGAAATTCCATCAACTTTGTGGCCTTTTTCATGAAAAGCACTAGCAGTTGTATTGCCTATTGCAACAATTTTCACTTTGTCAAAAGCTGAGATAGCATTTTGTATAACACCTAGAGAAAATTCAATACCAGATGGACTAAAGAACACAATTACAGTTGGGTCGCCTCTTACTTTGAGAAGTGTTGATAAATTCTTATCAAAATTTGGGTCTGGCACAGTCTCATAAACACATGTTGATTCTACAAGTATGTTATTGCTTTCAAGAATTTCCGGAATAGCCTCTCTTGCAATGTTTCCACAAATAAATAAAAACGGCCTAGTTTCATTACACACATCCTTGAGTTTTGCCATGTAGTATGCAAGCTTTTCTGCTGATCCTTCTTTGCTACCATCACACTTTAAATCGACTCCATGTTCACTCTTGACTTTCATCAGTGCACTCTCTGTGGCTCTGCCAACCACATATATCTTAGTATCCTCAATCGAAGACAGCAAATCTTCATCTGCGTGTAGATCAATACTGCGCAAAGCTCTCGAAAATGCTTCTACACCCCTTGCGCTTGTAAATATCAAGCCCCCATATTCTTTTATCTTTAGCATGGAAGCTGCTAATTTGTCTAGGTTTGTGTATGCAAAATCAAGAACTGAAATTGAAGCAGCATCTACGTGACATGCTTTAGCAATCTGAGTTTTATACTCATCATTCACCTTGTTTGATTTCAATAATAGCACATATGGAGCACGGGTTTTCTCGGACTTATCCTCCACTTCAGCCATGCCATCTTTAACTTTGTCTACCATTTTCCAATGGCCTCGCATCGATTGCCCTACTCCAATACACTGATCTGTGCTCCAATATCAATGATATAGAAGCGCCGAAGGTGCTAGATGTCCAACTCGGTCTACCAGAGTGAGGCAAATTTTGTTTTGGCGGCCATTTTAGATGGTGGTAAGAAGATTTTCGCCAGTACTGAGCCCTCATAAAGTGGTAAAAAGTAAGTGCTGAGTTTGTGAAGTTCCCAATGGATTTTTAGTGTGTACAGTGGTAATTCATCATTAACCATCTCTTATCTCCTCAATGTCGATTGAATTTTGACGATTCGTGTATTTATCGCGACGTTTCAAGTAATTTAAGTGTGGCAGTTGCTGCGGTGCGCTTTGTAAAATTCGAAAAGTATAATTAAAACATTTCTTGCAACGTAGCAGTGAAGCCACTAGCAACTATTTACATTGTTTTTGTTTTAAAATTTCTATACGAAGCTAGTTGTTTGTGATTTTAAGACTCGGAGCTCAGCAGACTAAACTATGAATACGGACTTAGGTTGTATGCTGTTTGATGCCATTGAGGTAAACGTATAAAATATGCCGCATTGTTAGCTTTAACAAGTGAAATTGGATCGGATCTTTTTTTCATAAGATGGTTAAATCTTGCTCTGCATATGGATGTACAAATCGTTTGGCTAAAAACGGCACTTCATTTCATAAATTTCCCCTGAAGGATAACACCCTTCTCCGAAAGTAGGTAGTTGCAACAAAGAGAGAACATTTTCAACCTACCTTCAATAGCCATTTATGTGGCGAGCATTTCCTTCCTTTGGATTTTAATTTTTCAAAAGTCATTAATCACATTACCGTCATATAATGTTACAAAGTTCTTTCTTTGATAAGACTAACAAAAATGAAAGTTTTAAAGGTTAAAGGTTGTTAGAGTGAATACTGCAGCAAATGAAATTGAAATCGCAATTACTAACTTAATTCCCTTGTAATGAAATGCTTGCAGAACACTATATTTCAACAAGACAGAACCACACCGCAACAACTGCCACCATTATAGTACTTGAAACGTCGCGACAAATACACAAATTGCCAAAATTCAAACAAAATTGGAAGGACAAGAGATAATTCCTACTAACTCACCACTTTGCACGCTTAAAATCTGTGCGAAACTTCATGAAATTAGCCTTTACTTTCACCAAATTATAAAGGCTCAGTACTGGCGATAATCCTTTTTCCCACTAATTAAAATGGCCGCCAAAGCAAAATTTGCCTCGCTTGGTTCAATGTGCAAACCCCTGAGTTGGACATCTAGCGCCTTCGGCGCTTCTATATCATTGTCCAATATCTATGCCCGACTCATTATGGAATAAGACTGTGATAAAATGACTATTGAGCGAAAAATTTCAACTTTAATCTGTCAACTATGAATCATCACAATTGTCAGAAGAAATCGCTATTTACAGCTAGAAGCTGATTACCACTGGCATAAGACACAAATAAATGCATTATCACGTGAAATTACCCAACAGTTCAAACTTCAAACGAAGCATGCATTAATAAAACATTCTACAGAATATTACAATTTCTACTAATTTATCAGTACCAAGTACATCAAAGAAGCCCCGTGCTGATATTAAAGGGTAATATAATTTAACAAGGAACTGCATGATATATAACTAACAAAATACAATTTATATGAGTTTAATTGGAAGAAGATAGGCATTCCAGTCGCTACGTTCCATCACAAGTCCCTAAAGTAAACCCCATCTCAAAAGAATATGTCCCAGAGACTGGCTGGGTTTAACCATTTCACAATAGTCACGCCGAAGTACTTTCCAGTTTCAATTGACCAAAAAATGAATTTTTGAGACTTGACTACAATTATCCTTTGCGAGTGTACATAAATTCAAAGCAGTTGAATCTATCGTGTGAACGCATTGTTATGATAGCATTTGAAAAGGAGGGAGAAAGGATTTGCTGACGACATGGCTGCAAGCTAGCCTGCTTCATACCAACTTTCCTGCCTAATGCTCATAACAAGTCTTCACTTTTTTCAGCACTAGTGTTATCCTGATCTATTTTCATGACCCTAAGCAATATTAGCTATTCCGTATCAACCAAAGGGTCTATGTTCTATGTTGGCAACAATGCTCCATTGACATTAAATTAGTGCACAAAATCTGGAAAAATAATTCAAAATGCAAAGGTTTGAATCTCGTGCGACGCTGAAAACCGAGTTATACTGATCAAATATAACTGATTATGTCAAACACTTGACTGTGTGTTGACTGTAACAAAAAGTCGGATTGACACGTTTTGTTTTTTTTTGAAACCACTTTATAAGAAACCTAGCACTAGACAGTCTAAAATTTAAGAAGCTTTAGAACTACAAGGAAAGAGCTAAGAAACTTTAAGCAAATAGCACAATGAAATCGTCACCTGGTTCAACCTAAACTATACCAAAGCAATGCAAATATGACAATGCTTTAGAATTTAACTCGTGCTGACGCTGTTTGTTTGTTATAGGAAAATTGTTTGCTACATTCATGTTCTGCGTATGCTTTCACAACTTTTTTAATTCGCTAAATTAAGAAACTTTTAGAACTAAAATGTGGCCAAAAATTAAGAAACGTTTAGTACTAGATCTTGGACTATGTTTCTTATTAAAAAAACGTGTACAGCAGCATTGTTTTTACAATCTATACGAAATCCTCTCATGCTCAAATCTAGCCTAAATCATAAATTAACGTAACAACGGCTAGTACAAAATAAAGGTGTTATCGGCTGATGAAGTGTTCAAAAACCAAATTACTATTTAATAATTTGTAACTATAATTAAGATACAAAAATCAATATTATTGTTAAAAAGATTTTATATGGAGAAATATCCTCATTGAATCCCACATCGGTAATACTGAATAAGTCAATGAAACTAATTTATTCCAATTCAACCTAAAAAATGAACTATGGCTTTCGTATACTAGTAGAATTCCTGTTCGGCTTCTGTTGATATGAAATTCCTTAATGCTTCCGACTAGAAATGTAATAAATAGTGCTGAACACCGAATGCAGTTTTCGGTTTTTGCGGTTTTGCGGTGTTCAAAACTAGTAATAAACTATTCCGAAAGCAATAAGGAAAGCAACTTCAACCACATAAATACCCTAGTTAACATGCATATCTTCAAGAGATAGATTTCTGTTCCAAGTCCAATTTTATGGAAGGCACAATCATCCTAATCAACAGGAACTTAAAAGCCAACCATGCAATAAATTGTGAATTAATCATCATCTTGATGAGATAATAATCCATGTTCTGAATCAGATAAACTTCGTCTCCTCCCTAGCAATGGGAATGAATATTTCTCTTTTTTTCGAGGACTTCTACTTTTTTTAAATATTTCATCATTCATCTGAAATGATGGCTTCTTATACCTAAAAGAGAAAAGTTGTAGTAATTTTAATTATTCTATAGGTACAAAAACTCCTAGCTACCACTTGTTGATGCTGATAAGTTGATAACAATATTACGTTCTATTCCTGATATGTCTGTGCATATTTCTTGCTCAACTTTGGGTAAGAGATCGGGATCAAGATAAATAGTGGTAAAGCACTTGAAAAATACCCTTTCATTGCAATTTAGGCCACATCCACGCGCATCTGAATAGTTTAAAAAACGCATACGTATTTATCCGTTTAGAAAAAAATTGCATCCACACGTGCAAAGTTTTCAAAAATATCTATGTCCCCACGCAAACACCGAATACGTAACAAAGCATTTGAACTCAATTCGTGTGAATGATGTGGCTACCGTGATACTCGCATTCCAGTAGTTTTCCAGCGATGTGATGCAATCTTTTCTAGAAAACTATGCTTCGCTGTCTATACGTATCCGCGAATCCAGATTTTTTCTACATAGTGAACAAAAATGCAGGCTAGGTGTGGATAGGAGCCCTAAACGAACAGAAAAGTATGCGTTTTTAAAAATATAAGGATACCTGTGGACGTTGTTGGGAATTCTAAGGTTGCGAAGGAGGGGACTCTTGCACTCTAGCCTTGGACCCTTGGCTTCAGTAACCTTTCCTTTTTAGTGTTTTGTTATGATTATAAGTTAAGAGAGTTTGTCGTGATCATCAAGAGAAGAGGACACAGAGAATCTACCGAACAATCCAAATCTACAGAAAGAACAGAATCAAAGGAAGAAGCAGAATCGAAAGCCAAGGAGCAGGATCAACAGAAAGACAATCGGAATACAGTAAAAGTGAAACATTCCATGCATGAATTAAATATTTGAAGAAGAAGGAACAATGTAGTGAACTCTCATTATTCTTTATCCGGACATATAAATATTATACAGTCCTCTAGATGTCAATCGAAGTTCTCTAAATTTAGTTATTTTTATTTACATATATATTGAATTGAATCTTGAATCTATATTGCGAACCCTTAGGGGTGATTCTAACCAGCCGCAATAGGTTTATACCTATAACAAAGTGAGTCTTAGACAGGATTTCTAAAAGATGTAGTATTACAGAAGCAATCAACGCGAGTTTGAGCTGGAAAAATTTTGTATTGAAATCAGCAAACATTGCAATCCTTTTATGAAATTATTTCAACCATAATTTTGACTAACAAAATTTGGACTTTGTTCCAATAATTTTTCCTGAAAACAAATGCAAGGATCCCACTACTCTTTTTTCATCAATTTTTAAAGGATATTTAGGAGAGTTTTGATTTCTTCGCCCATTTTTTGGTGGTTTTGCAGATTCCACAGAAATTTGGTAAGCGTTGAGGTATTTTTGGCAAAATAATGGGTAAAAGGTCATTTTAGATGGCATGATACAAATGGCCATCATATCTTTGGTATAGCAAAAAAATTCATCATGCCTACTCAAAAAAAATATATTTATGGTAGAATTTGAGAGCATTGATGATCTGACCATTTTTATTATGATAAACTATCACAAAATAATTCATTAAGCAACATAATTGTTGAAAAGAATTTCAACTTATAAAAAATTTGGGATAAATTTAGGAGGACAGCAAAATATTCTTGAACTTTTAGGGTGCTTTAAGACTTTTAGGATAGCTCTCTGTAGAAGGCGTGAGAACCCTGAAATCCATCGTTGAAGTAAACAACTATTCAGATAATGTAGCTTTTCTCAATAGTGGGGCGCGTATGATCAGGTGAACAGGTGCGCATACAAATTTTTTATAAACAATGGCCTTATTTATAGCGAGTGGGGCGTGCGAAATGTTTTCTCCTTCCATAAGGGGGCCTTGCAAAATATAACTGAGAAGCACTGAGATAATGCATTGTATTGTAAAGTCACATCGAAATATTTTCCAATGTTCATGACAGGAAATGAGTGCTACGGACTTACCTTCTAAGCCATAAGGATGATGACACAACAGACACAGACGACATGGCCATTGCGGCACTCGCCATCCATGGTTGCAGCACAAAACCAATGGGATTCAGGACACCAGCAGCTATCGGAATCCCGATCATATTGTAAATGACAGCGAAAACGAAGTTAATCTTTATACGATCGACAGTCTTCCGAGATAGATCGATTGCTGCCACGAAATCTAGTAAGTTGTTCTAGAAAATAAACCAGAAAAGATTTCACTGCAGCTTAGCCGTGCGATACTAAATTGACATACTCTATTCCATAGAGATAATAGGACTAGAGAGCTCGCTATGTCACGTGATCGGGGTCCACTATGTAAAGTCAAAATGGTAGCGTAGTCAGGCAAAAGACCACACGGAAACTACGTTCGCATTGCAAAAGTTTAACAGACGTTTGAAATATGATTAATGGGAATGTATACTGGAAATAGATAATTATTTCCGTAATATTAACCTCTTACGCTGCGTACAATTATGTACATAGATAGCCGAAAACACCAGGAACAGCTGAAATCCATATTTTTGTCTCATTGCACCAGTCAGTGCCTAACTCATATAAGGTTGAAAACACCAAGGTAGAGGGGGAATAAGTTGATAGAGCTTTATTTTTTTCGGTTATATTGAGGATTTCTGAGTGATTATTTGATGACAAAGGCATGTACATACAAGGCAAATGCAAGGATTGTGGTGAGTTGTTTTCTGTTGTAACAACCCTCCCCTAAGGAACACCTGGAATTTTCTTGCATATTCAGAACGTATAGAAGGAGGGCTATCATATGGTATATGATTTCTATATATTTAAAGAGTATCAAATTCCTCATATCTGCCTGGATCAAGTTAGCAAGGAATACTTTTGAGGATATGGCAATTTTTAACGGCTATCCAGTGATATGCAAATGGGAGGGTATGATGCCCCCAAAATGTAAGAAATGTACCTAGGCACATGTCTGTGGCAATGTACTACAAAACTTTATGATATTCAGAGAAAGGATATCCTAACTTTAGGATACAAGTTCAAGACATCATGCTAGGAGGCCACTTCACAAAGTGAAAGTGGCTGCCCAAACTTTTTATTTCTCATAAGCAACAGCAAATCAATTGTTTTGGGTGCTGAAGTAACAGTTCATTGAAAGTAAGCCAATAACTGAACTTATCATGATATTCAACAATTCATACAATGTATTCTATTAAAATAGCAAATTTTGGAAAGCCATGAAAGCACTTTTGACACCATAGAATCTTTCAAACAAAAGATTTGTTAATAACTATACATAATATATTTAAAAAATCATTATATATATAAATATATATATAAATATATGTATATATATATATGTATATATCTATATGTATATAAATGTATATATATATATATATATATATATATATATATATATATATATATA